>CAUYRT010048526.1:0-81517 GCA_963574885.1 Lepilemur ruficaudatus
GCTGGGCTTGCATGTGACTCAGGGGAAGGCTGAGCACGCAGCTACCAGCGCAGCCAGCAAAGCACCAGAATCTCTGCTGCCCAGCAAAGGGCAGACTGCGGCCCAGCCGGACAGCACGTAACTTCTGGTCCCCAGGCTGGATGGCCCGTGATGCTCGCTGGGTGGAGGGAGGGGGAAGCAGCAGTTAGGGGCCATGACAGCCCTTGGAAGTACAATAAGAGCCGTGACAGTGACGGTGATGGGGGGCAGTGGTTACCATTCACGGAGCCTCTTGTAAGAACCAGGTACTGCCCAGGGCCAGACCATCCATAGACAGTCCACACCCCTGGCCAGGAAGTGCTATGCCTCCATTTTACAGATGAGGACACTGAAGTCCAAAGATGATAAGTAATTTATTTATGGTCACTCAACTTGTACGCAATAATTACAGCTCTGTCAGGCACTGCTCTGACACCTGAACTCGTGCCATCCTTCCTCCAGCCTTAGGAGCTGGGAGTGCTATTATTACTCTCACTTTATAGACATGGACACCAAGCCAGATGTTACACCAGTCACAACTGACAGAGCTGCGATTCAAGCCCAGGTGGCCTGGCTCTGGTGGTCACGGTCCTAACCCCTAAGCACCACTGCCCCTCCAGAGCACTAGGGTTCAAACCCTGGTCTGCCCGAGGCCACGGCTCATGGATTTTCCATCACATCATGGAGCCTCGGGTCTCTGTGAGGCTGGAATCTGGCTTCTGGGGCCTCAAACTTCGCTTGGTTCTACAGAGGTACTTGGGGTTCTCCATTCCCTGTGCCCCGACCCTCACACGATGGCTTCACATCTCTGTGCCCGCTGCTGGCGTGCTCCTGCCTACAAATCCCCATTTGCTGCCACTGGTTATTTTGACTCATCCTCCTCAGCTCATCACCTCCTCTAAGAAGGCTTCCCTGATTGCTCCTCACCCACCAATGAGGAGGAAGTGAAGTGAACACAGAGCAGCTCACTGTGTCGGTCACTGTGGGCTTGGAAGAAAACCACCAAGTGTGCCCGCAGACTCAGTGAGTGGGAGACGGCAGCAGGCAGAGCCAGGCACCCGGCGTCGATGAGAGACGCCTCATTGCCAAGGTGTGGTACCCAGACCTGAGCCCATGAGCCCACCTCTCCTTCTGCCAGGTGAGAAAACACATGGTGCTGAATGAGCAACTCCTTCCTAGCAACATAGGGGAATTCTGGAAAGCTCACTCCGGCCGGCGAAGTGCACGAGAGTGCAAAGGAAGGGGCCGAAATGAGGAGGACACATCAGTCACCCGGAACACCGGGAGAAGCTACTGACACACAGGTGAGAGAGACACACAGGAAAACAAAGACAGATAGACAGAGACAGAGAGAGAGAGAGAGGAAGAGAGAGAGGCAGAGAGGCAGAGGGACGCGCACTCGGAGAACACGTCACTGCGGAGCACCAGCGGCGATGCTACAGCGCTCCACCTTGTCACCTTCGGCCGCCCTCGCCCCACCTACCGCCTACGGCAGGGCAGACGGCCAGCCTCGGTGCTGCTGGTGGCCAGGTGCTGCCCTAATGAGAAATTCAGCAGGTTCGCCCTGGAAAGCAGAGAAGGCACAGAACTCCCGATGTCCCGCCACCCCCACCGCAAACCGCTCCTTCCCCCCACCCCCGTCTCGGACCGCCCCCACCCAGGGTTTAAACTAGAAATGCAGGGGCCTTCTAGGGGCCTCCCTTCCTCTCACCTCCCAGACCTGAGCCACCGCAGACTCATCTCCTAAACCGCCTGGGAATCCGTCTCCTTCTCCCAACATCTCTCATCAGAGCAAAGGCAGCTCTCCTCCGCCCCCAGGCAGCCGGCCTGGGTCTGATCCTTAGGTGGTCCCCTGGACGTGGGGTTGGATTCAAGCTTCTTTCACGCCTGTGGGGCTCCCTCTCGCTGCCCATTTCCCACACCCAAACTGGCCTTCCTTCTTCCCCCAAACAAGCCAGCCTATCTCCAGAGCTCCGCCCCTGCGCCCATCGCCCATCCTCAGGCCTTTGCACTGGCTGTTCCCCCTGTCCGGAAGGTTCTCCCCTTGCTCCCTCCTTGTCATTCAGGTCCCACCTCCAATGTCGCCTCCTTGGAGTTCTTCCCTGCCGCTCCAGCACCTCCTGCCCCTCACCACTACATGCTTCTTCCATTATTCCGCGGCATTTTCTTTTTAGCAGGAAGCATTTTATTTCCCGCTGGACTCCCCCCATGGGACGGCCAGGACCTTGCCCACTCAGCCCTCTGTTCCTGGTGCCCGCCGAGGGCCACACACAGTGGGCACCGGGGAAACTTCGGGGAGGACACTGGGTCCCTTGGAGGTTCGTGGGCTCCGCCCTGGCAGAAACACGGTTAACCCGGGGGCTCCCCTGTGGAATAACACAGACACATGCACTGTGGTGCTCCCGCCCCCAGGACAGTGACTGCCTGGTGGGAGGACCGGGCACAGACAAGGGGACCGACTGGTGCAAGGTCACTCAGAACACGGGGCTCCTGGGGCTTCAGCCAGTGTTTTTGTTTCTGCCTCCAAAAGTATCACAATTACAAGACAAGCGTCTCAGGATACCAGCGTGTCCTTGCTCCTCACTCACTTCCGCCCTCTCCAGACAGGGAGCACTTTTCTCCTGAATAACCAATTAATGATACCCACCACCCGACTGACGGCTTAAGCACCGAGCTAGTTATAACATGAGCACGGCCTCATTCATTCTCACACAACCCTGTGGAGCAAATACTATGCTTAACCCCATTTTACAGATGAGGCAACTGAGGCTCAGGGGATTCCAGAATTTGCAAGAACCTCATGTGTCAGGGAAGAGGTGTTAGGACTTGAAAAACAATACTTCTAAATGAAGGCCTGGGAAGCAAAAGTTTTCCTCTGATCTCCTGTTCTTCCATCTCTCAGCCCCATCCTCTCCTAAGTCTTGGAAACTCGAATCCCTCTTCCCCAAGGAGGGTCACAAAAGCCAGAACTTCCCCACCCCACCCCCACCCCCAAAGCCAGCCATAAAACCCAAAATTATTCTGTGTAAAAACTGGCCATAAAGAAATTACCTGACCTCCTTTGTTTGACTGTAAGTCATAAGACCCCCATTCCGGAAGGAAGGAATGCGTGCTCAGAGAGGCCTAGAAGAATCTAGACAGACAGGCCTTGCGGGCCTTCCCCACTCACTCTGTTTGCATCAGATCATCCCCTTTTTGTCTAATCGCATTTCTACGTGGCTGTCCATACTTTGTTGAACCCAAGCATAAAAATGGACAATTTCCCTCTCTTCATTCTGAAGGCTCCACTGACACACATTAAATAAATTTGAATGCCTTTTCTTCTATTAATAAATCAATTTCACATCAGTGACTTTTCAGCAAACCTGTAGGGGGCCAAGGGCCTTGGTCCCTGCAGAGGCAAATCTTGCCTCTGATCAGCCTAGTGGCTTGGGATGCAGCCCTTGAGCTGCTGTGATATCCTGATCTGCTGCCCGGCCCTCCTCTCCTGGTGCCAAGAACCAACAGGGCACTCCTTGATAACCTGGTGCACTCTGTGGCAGCCTCTGCAGTGCCCTTCACCTTGGAAAGCCTGAGTCCAGGCGCTAGCTCAGAAAATTCCAGGAACGGCCTGCTGCAACCATGCTAAGCTGCTCAGCTGCAACTATGAGGACACCTTCCCCTCTGTAGGCTAGGAAGTGGGCAGCTCAGAGCTGACGCCAAGGAGCAGTGTGGGCAGATTGTCACTAAAGGAAACTGGGTGGCCACTACCACTGGCTCACTGTGTGACCCTAACAATAAGGATGATGATCGTAAGAGTAATTATAATAACAATAATAGCTGCTGACATTTATATAATGCTTCCTAAGTCCTATGTACTGTTTTAAGCTTTGTTCGTATATTAAACCAATTAGTCCTAACAGTTGTAGGGGACCAGAATATGCTGTCCCCAAATACACCACTTTGGCATAAGGATTATTTCGAGCTGAAGGCAGTCAGTTAGAAGCAGATATAAGAAAAGCTCTCCACCCTCCCTCTGTTTACCTAAGAGCAGGACATAAATTTGCAAAGATTTCCCCCCCCTTCCCCCCCCTTCCCCCCCCCCACCGCCGACCCCACAGCAGGAAGAAGTTAATCACTGGAGACAACTTCAAACCCTTACCAGCCTGAGACACCAGCGGCCTTGCAAAAATACTGGGAAAATACCTGATCCCGCAATTTCCTAGTGACAGTTGAAGATCGATCCTCTGAGTTCTCTCGCTAACAAGTACCCTGCAGGAGCTCTCTTTTGCTCCTCCCTACACCAGAGAAATCTGTATAACAAACTTTATTAACTTCTACTAGTTTCCCAATATATTTGCCTTCCCACGATTTGCTGCCCTAGAAATTCAAAATCCTTTTCTTTTATGTGTCACTTCTCTAAAATTGTATTATTCTTTTGTTAAGATGCTACAGAGCCCAAGTTCTAATCATTTGAGTTACTGAACTCCGAGCGCTTCCAAGTACGTGCATGGCTGCCCGTGTTAATAGACTCGTGTTTGTTTTTCTCTTGTTCATCTGCCCTTTCTTAGTCTGATTTATAGGGAACGGTGCACCGGAGATGGAGAGAGGGAAAAGAATTTTTTTCCTCCCTTACACAGTAATGCTTTGAGTTCTAACCTGACCCCAGTCAAGACTCCTAACTGGACTCTTCCGTAAGATGGGATGACTGGCTGCGTTGGGTCAGGCGGCAGGGGCTCTGGGCTCACGGGGTTCCTCCCTCCACTCCTGGCAGCCTCTTCAGTAAAGAAGGGTACAGCAGCACCCGGGGGGTCAGGGCAGTTGTGGGGCCTGATGTCCTCCCAAGTTCTGGGGCCCTAGGACCTCTCAAAGGCTCTATAGCATCTTAACAAAAAAAAAAAAAAAAATACAATTTTAGAGAAGTGACAGAAAGGAAAAAGATTTTGAATTTCTAGGGTAGCAAATCGTGGGAAGGCAAGTACATTGGGAAACTGGCGGAAGTTAATAAATTTGTTACATAGATTTCTCTGGTGTTGGGGTGGAGCAAAGGAGAACTCCTGTATTAACCCTGCTTCGTACAGGGAGGAAACAGAGGCCCAGAAAGGTAGAGTGACTTGCTGTTGCCACAGCCACTGGACTTGGCCCAGATGGTTTGACCCCAGAGTCCCGGCTCCTCCCCTCCCCCTCCCACCACCTCATCTGAAGATGAGGGGCTCAGTCCTGAAGAACTCACACGTGTATCTTTCACCCTCACTTTCAAGAGCAAGAACCAGGCAAAGAAAAGTGGTTTATTTCTCTGCCTTCCTTTATCCTGATTCCTGATAATACTTGTCAGACTAGATTAATCATAATTTGTTGGATTCCTGCTACATGCCAGGCACAGGGCTCAGCAATTCACCTGCACTCTCTCCTGTACTCCTAGCAATGCTATGAAGAAGGTTCTGTTATCCTGATTTTATCCTGAAACATTTGAGGCTCAGAAAGGTTCAGTGACTTGCCCAGCGTAACACAGCGAGGAAGCCACCGGTCAGACTCCAGAGTCCAGGCCCTTAATGCCAAGTTTTGCCTGTTTGCCTGTTTCTCCTTCTCCCCGATCCCATTCCCACAGCAACTGAGCTCCCTCCAGAAGGTAGGGAAGGTGTTACCTGTGTCTCCAGCTCTAGCAGGGGCCTGAGAAAATGCTTGATGGATTGATACTAAATGAACAAATGAATGAGCAGATGAAAGGCAAAGAGAAAAGGGGAAGAAAGAGCAAGGGAAAAAAAGAAAAGCAAATTAGGATTAAAAGAAGGAAGAAAAAATACAGTCAATGTATCAAATAATAAAACTGAATATAGAAAAGAAAAAAAAAAAAGAATGAAAACAAAAGGCCTAGAAAATAAAAGAAGAAAAAAGGAATAGATCAAAAGAATACCCAGGCAACTCCGTGCCCTGCTGGCTCCCTTGCTCAGCAGGGGCTTGCCACCTACCAGCCTCCCACCCAAAGCTGCTTCCTGAGCTGGGGAAGCAGCTGGGCTTTAGCCAAGCAGCAGTAATGCCCCCTGGGGCAGGCACCATGATACCCAAGGCTGATGGCATGCGACAGGCAGAGGGAAGCAGAGCTCTCATATCCTGGCAGCAGCTTTCCACCAAAAGATCTGAAGCCGCTGTCACTGGCAGGCAAGGGAGGGCTTTTTCACAGCTGCTGTGGAGGTTGCCTCTCCAGCCCTGCAGAAAACAGCCCTTCCTGCAGCACTCGCTGGGCCAGCTGCTAAAGAAACCTGCTCTCGCGACCTTTGAGTGCTCCCAGGGCCCCAGAACTCGGCATGATATCGGGCCCCACGACTGCCCTGACCCCAGGGTGCTGCTGTACCCTTCTTTACTGAAGAGGCTGCTGGGAGTGGAGGGAGGAACCCTGTGAGCCCGGAGCCCCTGCCACCTGACCCAAGGCAGCCAGTCATCCCAATTTACAGAAGAGTCCAGCTAGGAATCTTGACTGGGGTCAGGTTAGAGCTCCGCAGCTCTCCCATCCCTAAACTGAGTCAGGGTTAACTCAGGTAGCACTCCATGAAGCCCTGGCAAAAGGATCCCTGACCTGCAGGTGGAAGCCCTGAGGCTGTCCTGGGGCTTCCCCTGCCTCCCAGACACAAAGCTTGCTTCCTCTCTCCCCACACCCAGCCATGTGAGGACACAGCAAGAAGGCAGCCATCTGTAAACCAGGGAAAAGGGTCCTTACCAGAACCTGACCATGCTAGTACCCCGACCCCAGACTTTTCAGGCTGTAGAACCGTGAGAAACAGACGTCTGTTGTTTAAGCCACCCAGTCTACGGCAGTGTGTCACAGCAGCCCAACTGACCAAGACGCTAACACAGCTGAGAACCTGGAAATAGCGGGGCTGGGGCGGGAAGGGCCCCCAGGCCCACCTGTCTACAGCACCACTCTCTAAACCTCACAGAAGGAAGAAAAGCCCTTAGTCAGCTGATCCTGCCTTGGAAAACAATGCGCGTGTACTTGATCCTCTGCCTTCCCCGACTCCGGCCAAATGGACGTGGTAAATCAGAAGGAATTTTGCCGGAGGAAAGGACACTGGCTGCTGGAAGCAAGAGAAAGCAGGGTAGGGGGAAAGACAGATTTTGAAGAACTCTAGAAACAGTAGTCTAGGGCCATGTGGCATACGGGCAAAACAGTCCCACAGAGAACAACAGCGCTTAAGAGCATGACGATATTGTAACACTTCATGTTGCTCTTTCGAATCTCACAAAAATTATAACATCTTATTACTAACTAGGCAAGAAAGAATAAAAATAGAAAGTTTCAACCCAAAAGCTAAAATCAAAAAAGAAAACTCGTTAGAAGACAAAAGCTTATTATTGAAATAGTCCCTACCAAGACTAACTGCAAGAATAACACATCAGAGAGAGACTGGTCTACAGTGAGTGCTACATGGCACCACAGTGTGTAAGTACCACATGTGAGATAGAGTGTCATTGCTGCTGCTACTATCTCCTTCTCACACTCCGGGGACGCCCCTACAAGGTTAGTGCAGCATATTGGTTAAAAGCATGAGCTCCGAAGTCAAAACTACCTGGGTCAATATCCCAGCTGTTCTATTTCTTAGCTCTGTGACCTGGGGCCAGTCATCAATCTTTCTGTGCCTCAGTTTGCCCAGAGATAATAATGCCAGCTCATCCTCAGGCTTGTGATGAAAATTAAGTGAGTTAATCCACGTAAAGCGCTTTGAATTAGGCTTGGCACCCAGTGAGGGTGTCACAGGAAGATGCGGCTCTGGCATCTTTGCAAAGTTGGCAGGATGATGTGCAAAGAGGAGATGCAGAGTCTGTGAGCTTCAGGAAGGCCTGGCATGGTCCCAGGCACAGGGCATCCTTCTGCCAACCTCTGCACACACCACCCCCGGCCAGCTCAGGCACCACGGTGGTAGGTTCCCTCAAACACGCTTCGCCACATGAGCCTTTGAGAGCACAAGAGACACTCTGCACGCCTCGCTCTTGGACTGCCTGGTAGATTTCACCATGTGGGCCCCTTGTTAGTAATTGGGGAGCTGATTAATTGCTTCAAATCCTTTAGGCTTATTGAGCACAGAAAGTCAAGTGACTCGAATCCTGTCCCTAAACAGACCACCTGCTCTTCGGTCAATCACCATCATCATCACCCAACATATTCCAGCCTCTAGCCATTCCCTATCCTTATTCCCAGACTTTGCTTCTGTTTTTCCCTCCACCTGGATGTCATCTCCCCAACTTTCTCGAAGTCAGAATTCCTACTAAACACGGAAATCCCATCTCAAACATCATCTCTTCTGTGAAGTCTTCCCAGCTTCCCCAAGGAGATCCCACAGATGGTCGAACATCACCTACTTAGAAAGATTTGTGGTCCTTGCCAACCACAGACCTCCTACTTTTGCGATCAGGGCCTAGCCACCTGCATTTGTAACAACTTTCCAGATGATTCTAATACACATTAAAATTAGAGAGCAACTGTGCAGACAGCTGTCTTGCCAACCTTACTCTTAGTCATTTCTCCCTCACCTGTGCTCCCCTGATACGTTCCACGTGACCTCTGTGAGCACACCTGGCTGTATTCCAGGTGAACCGCTTAGTAAATCTCTCACCAGACTGCAAGCTACTTGAGGGTGGAGACTGTGCCTGAATTATGTTTAAATTCTCAGCACCTCCAGCTGTATTCTCTTTTCCCTCACCTTCCACATCTCCTCCATCACCAAGTTCAGGTGGCTTGACTTTCGAAAGGTTTTTGATTTTGACCACTTCTCACATCTTTCATCTCAATGACCTTAGTCCAAGCTACCGTCCTCTCTCCCCCATCGGCTGCTGCAATGACCCACTCACTGAGCCTGCAACTTCCACCTTTCCCCCTGCAGCTTCCTTATCACACGACATTCAGAATGATTCTTTAAAAACATGTTAAATATTCACAAATCGCATATTCAAGAAGGCATTGGTATCCAGAAGATACAAGGAATACTAAAAACTCAGCAATAAGGAAAACAAAGCAATTAAAAAAAAATGAGTAACAGATCTGAACAGACATCAAAGGGAATATAAGGATGGCAAAGACAGATGTGAAAAGATAGTCAACACCGTTAGCAAATCAGGGGAAGCAAACTAAAACCATGGTGAGATACCACTCAGCTACTAGAATGGCTAAAATGGAAAGCACAATGCCAGGTGCCAACAAGGATGCAGAGTAACGGGAACTCGCACACACGGCTGATGGAAGGGCAACACGGTATAGCCACTCTGAAAATCAGCTTGACAGTTTTGCATAAAGTTAAATGGAAACTAAGCATATGTCAGAGCAATCCAACTCCTGGGTATTTACTCTAGAGAAGCGAAAATGTACATTCACACAAAAACCTGAACACAAATGTTTATAGCAGCTTTAATCATAATCCCTAAAAGCTGGAAACTACCCAAGCGATGAATGGATAGACAATCTGTGGTACATCCCTGCAAGGGAAGACTAGCCCGCGATAAAGATGAACGGGCCACTGACACACACAACGACGTAGAGGAAGCTCAAGGACATGACGCTGACGGACAAAGCCAGCCTCAGAGGGTTACCTACTGTGTGATTCCGTGTGTGTGACATTCTCAAAAGACAAAACCACAGTGGCAGAGAGCAGAGCTGTAGTTGCCAAATGTTAGAGATGGGGCATTGGTGACTATAAAGGGACAGCAGCCGGGAGTGTTTGGGATGATGGAACCGTCCTGTGTCCCCATTGTGGTGGTGGCAGTGGCATGAATCTGTACATGTGTTAAAAATCATAGAACTGTACAGCAAAACAAAGGCAACTTTACCATATGACAATTTAAAAAATAAAATCAATTAAAAGAACAAGTCAAACTATGTAAAATCCTTGCTCAAAACCTCTGCCTTAGAAGAGAATCTGAACTTCTCTCCACGGCCCATGAGTCCCCCCAGAGCTGGCTTTGGGCACCTCCCTTCTTTCTAACTCCCTTCCCACACCTCTCTACCAACTCTGAGGCTCACTTGCTGTTCCCTCTGCCTGGAACTCTTTTCCCGATATTTCCAAAACTCACTCCCAAACGTCATGGCTCTGGTAATATATTAGCTCCTCCGAAAGACCTTCTCTAACTGACTTTTCTATTAATATAATGGCATCTTCCTACGCCCTTATACTGTTTCCTTTTTCTATATGGCATTCATTTCTAAGGGACATCATACAATGTATTTGCTTTGTGGTTATTTTCTTCCCTCCCCAACAGAATATAAGGTCCAGGCATTAAGGACTTTGTACTGTTCACCAACACATCCCTAGCACCAAGATTCTGCCTATCACAGGATTAGAACTCCATAACTGTTTGTTGAGTGATGCATGAGTTAACCCAAGAGATGAACAGTCAGTAATGAAATTCCCAATGCTTTGAACTTGGAGTCATACTTTGGCTCAAAAATTTCTTTGTATCAACCCTCAAATCACCTGCTTACTTGGTCCCTGAGTAAAGCAGCCACAGTCCCAAATATTTAACTCAGCTATTGGTGCTTTAAAAATGTATTAAGTTCAACATCTCCCTTCTACATACAACTTTCTGGTGCTTGGATAGAAAACTAGCATGAGGGTGAAGTAGGAGGACCAAGGCTTCCAAGCACAGCATTCTTAGAATAATGCCATGTGAGGTTCCCTCAGGGCTTGTAGAAAGCCATCTAGAAGTGCCACTAATGTGAGCAAAGAAATTTGAGGTGAGATTGAAGAAAGTAAAAAAAAACAATACCTCTCTGCAACACCTTTCCAAGGAGAATGGATAAATTAGCATCTACAGAACATCTACTCCATAGGTTCTAGGCACTCTGAAGATTGTTATTTGCTCCTCCCACCCAGCCTTCAAGGCCAGTCCTATTAGTCACATTTTCACACGTAAACAAACTGAACACAGAGACGTTAAGTAACATTTTCAATGTCACATAGTGATAAGTAATGTCTGGCACTTTGAACTCCGATCTGTGTTGCCCCTAATCTCGTTCTTTTTCCACTTTGAATTGTAGGAGCCATATTCAGGGACATAAGAGTGAACACCATCCAGAGAAGCCAGACAGAACATGTCAACCTCAAACAGGAAAAGCCAACCTGGACACAGGCGGCCAGGTTCTTCTCTAAAACTTTTCCAAGACCAGCAATGGATGCATCTGCTGAAGCAAGATGCCGATTACCTTCCAGCAAATATGCAGTGAGCACCCACTCTGTAACAGTTCCCAGGCTGGGGGTTTCCACATATATTATCTCATTTAACTGTCATTATCATTTAAAAGATCATTAACATGTATGAAATATTAGACACTGTTTATCCAAACAGAGTGGCATAAACCCCGTAAGCAAGCAAGAACACCTGAGAATTCCCTCTCCTTCCCCGCATGCCAGCTAGAGATGCGACAGCTATGTTAAAGACAGAACAGTATGAACATGCAGACAACTGCATACAGACCTTCTTTTCCTACTTCTTTTAGTGTAGGCCATTGTTTTGCACACTGGCTAGCGTAGGAATGACTGTTCAGGGTTGCATACACAGAAACCATGTATCATGTAACCCAATTTTGGCCAGGCGCAGTGGCTCACACCTGTAATCCTAGCACTTTAAGAGGCCTTTAAGAGGTGGGAGGACTGCATGAGCTCAGGAGTTTGAGACCAGCCTGAGCAAAAGTGAGACCCCATTTCTACTAAAAGTAGAAAAATTAGCTGGGTGTCGTGGTGCCGCCTGTAGTCCCAGCTACTTGGGAGGCTGAGGCAGGAGGATCGCTTGAGCCCTGGAGTTTGAGGTTGCTGTGAGCTAGGCTGACGCCACGGCACTCCAGCCTGAGCAATGAAGTGAGACTCTGTCTCAAAAAAGAAAAAAGAAAATGTATTTTTTTGGTGTTGAAAAGATTTGGGAGGGTATTTTTGGCTATATGTGATTTTCATTCCATACTATGGCTTTGGAACCTACAGAGCGAGTAAGATGTAGCTCAGCTGTGCCCCAGCTTCCTCTCACTTGCTCCTGCTTGACAGACATCAAGAAATCTTAGATCTAGAAAGGAAGTCAGAGACTACGAAGCTTCACTCCTTGCCAGGGGCGATGGAAGGTGGAGGCTGCCCCCTGGACTGCTCCCCCAGCAGCGCACTCTTCCTCGGTCCACAGTCTGCTCTCTCCTCTTCTCCAATTTCCACCCACTGCGGCTAGCTCTGCCCTCCTGCCCTGCAGAATAATTATAGCCCCCCTTTCCTATGACAATCACTTGAATATTTGAAGCCTGTTATTAGGATGGTACTTTCTTAATGTTACAGTGATCATGAAAAGGGTCGAATGGGTGCACCATGCTTTTTTTATAACTACTTGGTGGTTTTTGTTTCTAGGTGTGTATCTCTGCTCCTCTAAGACAATGACACCCACCTCTCCATTAGGCAGCTCCACCGATTTAATTAAGTTCAACATTTTGGGAGCTGTGCCCTGGAAACATGCAGCTTAGTCGGGAAGACAGAGAACACAAACCCCATGTCAGGTGGCAGGTGCTCTTACAGCGGCAGAGACCGGGGGCCAGCCGCAGGCAGAGGGACAGGGTCAGAGTCTCAGTCCGTCCACTGGGAAGGTTGCTGACCCGTGAGCTAGACCCCCCTCACCCCACCCCAGGAGACACAGCCTGCGTCTTGGCCTCCTCAAGGAAGCGACCAGGTCTCACTTGCTCACAGTCCTGCATGTCTCAGTCACCTGTCGTAATGCCAAGCAGAGGAGGTGCTCCGTGAGTCTACTCCAATCTTTTGGCCCTGAAAAAGGGCCTGGTTGTGAGAATAACTAAATTCAGCTCACCTCAAAGGTCTCAAATGAAAGTTTAAAAAAAAAAAAAAACCTTATTTATAGTAATATAGCCTCAATACCTAAGACAAGGAGTCTTGGTCTCCATTTCCTGCCATCTGTCAGCTCACCAAGTGACATGAAACAAATCATCTAACTTCTCTGCAGCTCTGTTTTTTCAGCTATAAATTGAGGGGCCTGATCTGAAGGACTGCAAGGTCCCTTTCAGCCTTGGGGCCCTCTAATCGTCTATAGTCCCAGACAACAAGTGGATAATCCACAATAACCCGGCTGAGCTAGCCTAGCTCCAAATCAGTGCATAATTTCCAGTACAAAGAAGGGCATACTAGGAAACAAAGGCAGACAAAGATTCCAGCTCCAGCCCCGGATTATCCTGCCATGTACTACCCCCCCCCCAGTATATCTACCCACACAGGTTTAAATGCCAGCCTTGACATTCACCAAGCACACAATCCTGGGCAAGTCACTCAACCACCATTAGCCTCGATTTTCACATCTGTAGAATGTGGTCGATTCCACCCACTCCCAGGGCAGTAGGCAGGGTGAACTGGGTTAATCCTGTGTACAGCATGCAGAGGACATGTGCTGTGTACCCCTTTATTAAAACGTTCTTTACCCAATGGACTCAATCAACAGATTCAAATTCCAAAGGTTAATCGCAATCCGAAGCACAGACGGCCAGAGCCAGGAGGGCTCTAAAAATCACCAAGTCCAACTCCCTCCTGCCTCTGTGACTTACAATTGAGGGAACTGAACCGAGGCTCAGAAAGGCTCAGGGACTTGCCCAAAGACCTACATCAGCACAGCCTGGCCTAGAACAAGGGCACAGACACCAAGGATCACACAGGACACAAAGAGAAGCCTGTGCAGGCTCCACTCTCTGGAATTGGAACCCCCTCCTCCCACTTACATCCAAATCCTGAAAAATAAAAAGAAGAAATTTTTATTTAGGTATTTTTTGGAGGGTTGCAAAAGAGAGGCAGCATCATAGTATGTCTACGAAAGGTGGGGATTTCTTGAATTACCTATGGAATGAAGGTCAGCGTTTCTTGGTAGTAGCTTTCCCAGCTCCCCTGGGTTACCCCTCCCATCCCTATGCCTACCCTTTTCAATTTATATTGTGCGGCACACATGCTTGTATGGGGACCCTTTCTGGACAAGGTGAGAAGTTTTAGGCTGGGCAATAATCCATGCCCCATTAAACACACACACACACACAAAACCTGTCACAATCACACTATCCATAATACAAGAATTCCTCTCCCCACCCTTAAGAGCCCCAGGCTGAGGCACCTAGGAAAGTACCCAAATGCATTAAGCCACACTGATAACTCCAGGGTCAGGGACCCAAAATGACATGATCAAAATCCCTGAGACCAATTAGGAGTTTCTGTAGAAACCTCAGCCCAGAATCTACCCAGGGCCACCCGGCCGAGCCAAAGCAGTGAAGAGGGAGTTCAGACAATATAAGGAGGGACCCAGGTTACAGCTGGCTCCAGAGACACAGCACTGACCTGACCGGCTCCCCTCTGGCCCAGACTCCCAAAGGAATGTATCTTTAGGGAGCACTGGACAGAAAGCCAGGCCACCAACATGCTTCTTTATAGCTCCTGGTGAGCGTGCTCTGCTGGCGTCTGCCAGGACCTGGATTAGGAGGGCCCTAATCCAAGCTCCACATTGTGCATTTTACCAAACAGACCCAGAGAGGGAGACCTCCCTGTCCAAGCTCACAGGGCAAGCCAGTGGCAACTGCTGGATTGAGCTTGTGCCTGACCTTTCATCTAGGGCTGTTTCCTCCCCCTGCCCCAAGCCTCTCTCCCGTCAGGCCCACTCCCTCTTTCAAAACCTTGGGCTCACCTCCTGGTTCTGAGGATTCTGCCAGGTTGAACAATGCTCAGAAGCAGGTGGCAGTTTAGCAATTCATTCAGAGGGACCTGGGGCTGTGCCCATCCCCGATGGCAAGGAGAGACTGCAGCATGGAACTTTGAGAGGTCTCTCTCTTCTCTAAAGAATCCTCCTCCTTCTCCTCCTCTTCCACCTCCTCCTCCTCTTCCTCCTCCTTCTCCTCCTCCTCCTCCGTAGTACTACGGAGACATGTGCTCTGCTTGGGAGGAGGTAAGGAGGAGAGTGAGGCTGTTTATTGGAAGGAGAAGGGCAACAATCTGCTGGGCTCTGCTATATACTCACACCCAGCATAAGGGGAATGAAAAAAAAGGGAGAGAGTGAGCTCTATCTGCTGCCACAAAATTATTAACCCTTGTTTTCCAGCTCTGCTTCTGGTACAGCTGAAGCAAGAGAAACAATACACTTAACCAATGGAGTGCCAGCCAAAGACATTACATCATCAGTCAGCACCGCCATTGGCTAATAATTCCTAGAAGGCAAAATTCTGCTTCTAGGTGCTTAACCCTTTCATGCTCATCAGAGCAAAGAGTATTAGGTCTAAACCAGTGGTTCCTGGACTTGCTTTTATCAGAATCACCTGGGCTACTTTCTAAACATGCAGATTGCCATGCTCCATCTCAAACCATCTAAATCAGAAGCTTCAGAGGGAGCACGGATATCTGCATTTTAAATAGGGTACAGAGTGTGGGGACCAGTGGTTTACTCAGAAATTCTTCCTCTCCAAACAAGATAACATTTTTCTGAGCACTTGTAATGTGCCCAGCACTTTGCTACATCACCACACTGATTTCCTACACTGAGCAGTGGACATTATTGGCCCATTTCACAAGTAGAAAAAGTAAAGTTCAGAGAGGCTAACTCACTTGCTCAAGAGATGGAGCCTTGCTTTGAAAACCAGGCTGTTTGGACCCTACCTTGCCACCCCTTTGAAGCCCCCACTTGAAGTCAAACCAAGCCATCTGTTTACTCATTGCTTCCAGGGTTATAGACATTATAGATTCTTTTGATGAGTTGGAAAATGCCAGCAACCTGTGAGGACCTGGGAGATGAAGACAATGGTGGATCATTCTCTTTCTCAGGCTCAATCCTTCTGCTTCTGCTGCAGGTCTTGGCTTAACCCCCACTTTCTCTAGGAAGTCTCCCTCCACCCCCAAACCCGGGATAGATGCCCCTGCTCTGTGGTCTTAAGGTCCCCTGTATCTGCGGGCTCCAGCCGCTTGTTTGCTGGGGAAGCTCTATGAGATTAGAGCCACGCCTACCTTCTCCACTAACATATGCCCAGACAGTGAATGCCTCATGTGAATACTCAATCATGACTGCAAGGAGGGAGGGAGGGAAGGTGTCTGCAGAAGTTCTAACGGCATCATGTGAGATGGGAAAGACAAAGGCCTGGAAGCCTGGGGACCCACATGAGCAAACTGCCTGATCTTGGGGAAGTTCATTTGGAGGAGCTCCTGGTTTCCTCATCTGAACATGAGGACAATAGCACCCTCCTTCCTATAAGCAGTTATGAAGATTGAACTGGAGAATGATCTAGGCTCTGATTTTTTCCTCTATCCGTTTTCTGGCTGACATCTATGTGTGACAACTGCCATATTTATATCTCAGCCCAGACTCTCCTCCTGGACTCCAGACTCAGCCAGTGCCTGTCTCCCTTGGGTGTCACATGAGCATCTCCAAGACAGTATGTGAATTTTATCTCCCAAGCGCAACCTGCACCTTGCCCAGCAATGTCAATGATGCTCCCACACCCTATTTTTTTTAATTTAGGTAAAATTTACGTAACACAAAGTAGCCATTTTAAAGTGCAGTGACATTTAGTACATTCACAACGTTGTACAAAACTACCACCTCTCACTAGTTTCAAAACATTTTCATTCCTGGCTGGGCGCAGTGGCTCACACCTAGCACTATGAGAGTCTGAGGCAGGAGGATTCCTTAAGGTCAGGATTTCGAGACCAGCCTGAGCAAGAGCAAGACCTCTGTCTCTACTAAAAATGGAAAAAAATTAGCCAGGCATGGTGGCACATGCCTGTAGTCCCAGATATTCAGGAGGCTGAGGCAGGAGGATTGCTTGAGCCCAGGAATTTGAGGTTGCTGTGAGCCAGGCTGATGCCGCGGCACTTTACCCCAGGCAACAGAGCTAGACTCTGAAAACAAAAAATTTCATTCCCCAAAAGGAAACCACTTAGCCATTAAGCAGTCAGGCCCCATTCCCCCTACCCCTCAGCCCAGGGTAAATACCCACCTACTTTCTATCTCTACAGATTTACCTATTATGGATATAAAGGGAATCACATAATATATGACCTTCTGTGTTTGGCTTTTTCACATATTTTCACGTAATGTTTTTAAGGTTTGTACACATTGCAGCATGCATTAGTACCTCATTCCTTTTTATGGCTGGTTAATATTCCATTATATATATATATATATATACACACACACCACATTTTGTTTATCCACTCACTTGCTGATAGACTTTTGGTATCCAACCAATCTTAAACCATAAGCTTGGCCATCACCCTTGACCCCACCTCTCCTGTACTCCCCACATCTAATATATCAGCAAGTCTTGTCCATTTTGAATCCTAAATATAGCTCAAATCCTACACAACGCCAACACCATTGCTATCCTCTAGCCCAGACACGAGTATCTCTCTCACCCAACTTCTAACTGGTGACAAGATCCCATTCTTTCTTCTCTCAAATTCATTTTCACCTGGTAGCTGGTGGGATCCTTCCAAATCATAAACCAGATTATCCATTCATTTAAGCAATGCTTACTAAGCAACTTTCTTCAGGGAGCTTGCCTCCTAGAAGCACGACACACAACAAACAAATATAGACTATTATATCAGGTCATTATTAGGCTTAAAATCCTTCATTGATTCGTTGCACTCTGGGTGAAATCCAAGCTCAGCATGGCCTCCAAGGCCCCATGTATTTCAAACTCACCTCAAGCCACTCTGCAACTTGCCCATTCTGCTCCCATCATGATGGGCTCCATTTCCCCACCTCATGGTCCCTGAACAAGCTGTTCTCTCTGTCCTTGATCTTGGCATTGCTGAATCTTTCCCATCCCTTGGGTCTCAGTGTAACTATTACATTGAGGGAGGGACCTTCCCTGACTATCCTGTTAAGCACAACCACCCTTCATTCATTTCAGTCATTCAAGAAATATGTGCTAAATACTGCACTGGGCTCTTGAGATAAAGACTCCCCTGGAGTCTGCAGGCTAGCAGAAAGGACCAGCAACAGGGAAGTAAATAAAATAGATAAACAAGTGCTATGAAGGGACATGGGAGGGCCAGTGCTTTACACAAAATGGTCCAAAAGGCCTCTCCAGGGAAGTTATATTGAAACTGAAGGATAAGGAGTCAATTGGGCAAAGGGCCTGTTGTTCTCTGTCACATCCTGGCTATGCAATGCCATGTTCCATTCTTCAATGTTTGCTTTTGAGGAATCCAAGTATTTAATGTTTGTCTTTGTCTCCCCCAACAGACTGAGCTGTGTCCCCAGCACCTAGGACAGCGCCTACTCTAGAGGAGGCACTCAATACACATTGATTGAATGCTTAAGTGGGTGAATGAATGAGTGATTAACCAATCAATCCATCAATGCAATCACTTTGGAAAGTGCAACAAATCACAGAGTTGCAAGTGATTGTTATTATTGCTTTATGGCAAAAAGACATCAACTCTATTGGATTCTGGAAAAGACTGAGTTGACTGTAAAATGAGAAAAAAGTACCTAAATTCGAGTATTACTGGACAGCTAGGAGAGAATGTACATGCATAACAGGCCTCAGTAATGGGAAGCAGTAGTCACTGCAGCTGTTATTATTAAAGGCTCCTCATAAAAGCTGAGTCAACTCAAACTCCGCAATTTATTTTCAGGTGCAGTGAAGAAATTTTAAAATGAGGGAAATGAACACTTTTTCAGTGTCTTGCTAGGCACCAGGCACAGTACAAAGCACCATCCCATTTGCTTCCCAAGCCATCCAGTGAGGCAGAGTAGTGGATGCTTGTGGGACAACTCTCAACTACCCCCAGAACCAAACCACTCATGACTTCCCTGTGCCCAGCTGCCGGGGATGTGGGCTGCACACAGCTTACAGCTGAGTCCCTATTGGGGAACTGTCCCACTAAAGGAATGCCCGAAGTTATGCCCCTCACTGGGGCCAGACTGCAGCCAGTGGCTGGTCAACAAGGGCTTCAAAGGCCTGCCCCCTGGCCTCAGGGGATGGATTGAGGCCTCTGCTAGTCTGCAACACAGATCAGCGTCTCCCTCTGCCCAGCCCTGCTTCCCTCACTGCACACCCCCTTGGGAAGTGAGACCACTCCCCAAGAATCTTTCTGCACACAAATCTCAGAACCTCCAGGGTCTTTTTCCAGGGAACTTGACTTGTGACAGGTGAGTATGATGATTCCCTTTGAAATCAGAAAACAGAGGTTCAGAAAGATTGATAATGTCCCCAAGGCCCATGGCTAAAGTGACTTTCTGGTCTGACCTCCCAGGGAGCCCTTGTTCTTTCTACTACGCCAGTCTATACACAGCCCTGCTGCCAATAGCTGGGACTGAACCTCTGCGAGACAGAACAGGGAGCCCAGGGAGAGGGGAAGCCCAAACAGAGGGCCAGAAGACAAGAAAAGGAGAGCAGAGGCACCCTTCACAATCCTCCCGGGCCACCCTTGACAAGATCGCAGTCATAGGCTCCAGAAAAAATATACAAATGACAGGTAGGCTGCAGAAGCAAGCGTCACATGGGCAGCATCTTTCTGCTTGAATCCATGCCTAGAAGCCAGGGAGCAGGACTCTTGGGCAGAGGGGGCTGCCTTAAGGGGCCAGAGTGTTGGCACCCAAGTCCCAAAAAGTAACTACAACTCACCAGCTTTCTGACGCTCCGGCTTCCATCCACTGTCCCCACAGCCGCCAGAGTGACCTGATCACTGATCGACTTCTCCCGCTGCCCTCCTTCATCCCAGGACAAAATTGCAAATATTCTGAGGCTACATTTGAAGGTCCCTGCGTGTTTTAGCTCCCTGTCACATCACATTGACAGCTCATTTCCTACCCACAACAAAACCCAGTCTTGCTCCGTTATCTGATGTAAAATTGTCTGATGTTCTGGGTCAGGACACTGGACTTTTTCAGTTCCTTTACCTCCACGCAAGAAAATCTACCTGGAATTTTTGCCATCCCACCAACAACCAGCCCCTCCCTTTTTCCCTCCCCCTCCTCCCTACCCCTCCCAACACATACAGTTTCAGCCTCCCCAACCCTCCTACTCCTCCAAGTCCCCACTCAGCGGTCACCTCCTCGCTGAAGGCTTCCTGGCTCCCTCATCGTCCTGCTCGGCACCACGTGTCCTCTGCACTACCCTGCACTGGAATTGTTCCTCCTACGGTCCCTCTCAGCCTCATGAGCTCCCCCAAGGATCTTCTTCGTGCCGCCAGAGCTTAGTACAGAGCCTGGAGTAGGAGCCAAGTAAGTGCTGAATAAATACACGAGGCGCTGTAACCACGCTATAGTCTCTGCTCCTAGCTTGCCCGGGGAACCTCTCTGAGATTGCTTCCTGCACCTCAGGATGAATGTAAATAGGAAACGCCTGACAAATCTGACCCCTAACCCCAAGGCAACAGGTCACGAGGGGTCATGAAGACCTGAGGCAGGCGCACAGCGGAGGTCCGGCCCCTGCGGCTCCCAGCACCCCGCAAAGCTCCTTCCCGGGCCCGCCGCTGGGTGGAGACTGTCTTAGGAGCCACGTTCTCGCGCCCCTGGCTCCCGGGCTCCGCAGGCAGTCCCCGCACGGCGACCCGTCCGTCCGAGGGTGCAGCCCGGGTGCAGCAGCGGCAGCCTGGGGAGGGAGCGCGGCGCGCGGCTCCCCGCCTCCCTCCCGGGCCCGGGCGCGCTCGCATCCCGCGGGCACCGAGCCGGAACTCCGGGGACGCAGCCCGGCCCGAGGACGCACCAGCAGTCCCCGCTCGGAGTAGAGGTTCCCTACCCCAGAAACCCCGCAAAGTCTACTCCGCCGCGGCGCGCGGCTTACCGTGCGAGCCGCGAGGAATGCCGCGCCCGGTGGTGCCTCGCAGCCGCGCCCGCCGGTCGATGCGCTCCGGTCCCGGGAGCTCAGCCTCTGCCCCTCGCCGCGCGCGAGCGCCTCCGCCCGGCCGCCGGGCCTCCCCGCGCCGCCGCGCCCCATTGGCTTGGGCAGCCAGGCCCCGCCCCGCGGCCCCGCCCCGGCCCCGCCACCGCCTCTCCCCTCCGCCCCGCCCGGCTCACCTCTCCAGGCAGGCGACGTTGCTTCTACACGCTAAGCTCTCACCTGGCTCAGGCGACCGAGTGAGGTAATGAATGATTCTCCATCCCAGAAGAGTCTAGAATCCCTCAGGGAGTGCGAAGAGTGCAGTGTCCTTGCAATCCAGCATTGAAAAAGTCGACTTACCTTCTTGCATCTCAGGGGGCGCCTCTGAGAGACCAGACAGCCCCTTGTCAGCAAATGTCCCAGGCTGTGTGCCTGGGTTCCCCCGGCCAGGGTGCAACAGGGAACGGCCTCATGGAGTTTGCATGAGTGTGGGTAGGGGAGCGGCGGTGCTGGAGGAGAGCAGGGAGGTGATTAAAAATAAGAAAGGGGTCCAGGACTGCTCTACGTAGGATGATCTCCAGGCCGCTTGTGATATTTGAACTAAGTAAGGCTCTAAGGATAAAAGCGATTCCAGGGTTGGAGCAGGAGCACTGGCACTGCTGACAGACGGCTCAGCAAATGCACCGTGGTTCCAAGGCTGCAAATGGAGGCTGAAGCGGCCAAGTGCAGTGAGCCAGGGGAGAGTGTGCTCCTGCCAGAGAGGTAGACCAGAACCTTGGAGGCCACCGTTCTGAGCTATGTTCTTCAACATATGAATCTAGGGGAGAAACAATTCAGTCGATAGCCTGAGGCTACTGCAAAAGCCCAGGCAAGAGATGAGGGTGGCTTAGACCAGGGTGGTGACAGCAGGATGGGGGAGTGGGGACCAACTGAAGTGGGTGTTGAGAGTAGCATGGAAAGGCTTGATGATGGACTGGATTGGATTTAGGGCATGCTATGGTTTGATTATGTCCCCCAAAGTTCATGTGTTGGAAACTTAATCCCCAATGCAAGGGAACTGAGGGGTGGGACCTTCAAGAGGTGATAAGGTCTCCAGGGCTCTGCCCTCCTGAATGGATTAATGCTGTTATCTCAGAAGGGGGTTGCTAATAAAAGGATGAGTTTGGGCCTCCTCTTCTCCCCTTCTCATGCTTTATTGTCCGTCTGTCTTTTGTCATGGGATGAGGCAGCAAGGAAGCCCTGGCCACATGCGGCCCCTCATTCTTGGCCTTCCCAGCCTCCAGAACCAGGAGCCAAATAAATTTCTGTTTGTTTAGAAATGAATGAAGAATGTCTTCTAGGTGTTGAGCGTGAGACAATGGTGCTGTTATCACGATGAGGAAGGTTCTTATCCAGCATCTTCCACTTACTGTGTGACCCTTGGTAAATGATCTCAGTAACCAGGAGGGAGTGACTCTGACCTCAGTAACTAAGAGGGCACAAGTCTGATGTAGGTACTATAAACTCTAATACCGATAGGGCCAAGCAATGGAATACCAAGTGAGGTTGGCAGGATGTGATAGAAGGGAGGCATGGTGGCTCACTCCTGTAACCCTAGCACTTTGGGAGGCCAAGGCAGGAGGATTGCTTGAGGCCAGGAGTTCAAGACCAGCCGGGACAACATAGTGAGACTACAAAAAATTAAAAAATTAGCAAAATGGTAGCAGGCACCTGCAGTTTTAGCTACAAGAAAGGGTAAGGAGGTAGGGTTGCTTGAACCCAGGAGTTTGAGGTTGCAGTGAGCTATGATTGTACCGCTGCACTCCAGCCTGGATGACAGAGTGAGACCTTCTTGCCTCTAGAAAAAGAAAAAGAGAGAGACAAAGAAAGAAGGGGTGAGGCTTGTGGCAAACTGAAGTGAGCACACTTGCCTAAGGGGACCTGTCATCGCTCAGCTCCAACTGATTTTTGCCATATAGAAATATGGACCTAGAGTTGCCAGATGTTCTGATTTTTATTAAAGGGCCAGAAATTCAGATTATGTTAAGTCTCTAGGTTTTTCAATGCTGGCAATTAATTAAACATTTTTTTAAAAAGACGGTGTGAGCCAAGGCTGTTTGGCAAAGTCAAACCCATGTATGGTCTGGATTTACCCCCTGAGATTCTATTTTCACCTCTGGATTAGATAATATGTTGGGCCCTTTCAAGAAATTTCCTCACAGTTTCTGTCCAGATTGGATGAGGACAGTAGTGGGAAATAAGAGGATAAGGAAATCTCAGCTCTGAAACCCAGCATAGTGTTTGATGGCATTTGGCCAATCCCTGCCTCCACCTACCTGGCATAGTCTTTCTAAGCCTCAGTTTCCCTGAAAAGTTCAGAACAGAGCTACTCCTCCCAACTCTAACTTTTGGGGTTAATATCATAATGACAGTTTTGAAAAAAGATACTAGTTTTCATATGCACAATAAAGTTGCTTCGGGGAAAATGGAAGGTATGTTCATGTCTGGTCTGTAAATCTAAAGAGCCTCCCTACCATCGGTCTGAAGCAAAGAAGAAAAAAGGAAACAGAGTGGAATAGAAGTTTGGATGAGAAACCAGGCAAATTACGGCATGGAAAATTATTTTTATTGCACTATAAATAAGAAGAGAATGGCAATTAGATGCAGGAGAGCTTAATGGTTTCTATTGAAAATTCAGTATATTGTAGCCAGTTCTCAATATATATCACCAAGGATTTTGCAGTAATGAGATTCTCCCATCATGCTTTGGAGGTCAGCTGCACTCTAGCATTACTTATTCTTATGCACCAAACACATGTGATAATAAAGGCCTGAAAATAGATAACCACTCTCCGTAGAGTCAGCCCCTTTTGCCCCTAACTCCTCCGCCTTAGATATTGTTTAAAGGTGGAGTAACAGCTTATGATTTTATAAATTACTGGCTTTTTTGTAGGAAGGTGAACATGGGCTAGGAGCCAGAAGACCTGGCTCTAAGTCACTGAATCACTGAATAACTTCTCTGAACCTTCTTCATCAGGAAAATGGGAGCTGACAACAGGTGGCTTCCTAGAGGATTTGCGTATTAGTGGAGTAAAAGTGTGCTCCACTTTTCTTTTGGGGGAACTTTTTTATTGTGTGGAGACCTGGCAATTCCTAGGTCCAGATCCTTCCACAATTTGCCACGCCCCAGATTCCCTCAAAAGTCCCTAAGGAAGGGATGTCACCTAAGTTGAGCCTACTAGATGCTTAGCTCCAGGACTTTGCCTCTCCAAAAAGTGGCAAAGATGAAGAGACAGATGGATCATGAGGCCGCGTACGGTGACGCGGTGATGGCAGCAGCAGCCTGGGCTGCTTGTCATGAATCTTGTCGCTCAGCCTCCAGAAGTCCCTCGATTTCTGCCAGTTTCTCAAGTCTAGTGCTTCCTGCCATCCTCTCCCCCAGCCAATTTTATTCTGTGAATCTCCCATCAATGCTAAACTTTCTTCTTGTGTTAGCCACCCAAATTATTTCTCTTGCTTTTAACCAAACATCCTGATGGATGCAGGAGGGAAAGAGACATCATACGACCCTCTCCCCAGGGGAACAGTTCAGCGTGGGAATTTGTGTACACGTGGATGCCCACGTAGTGATAGGCATACACATCCTCTCACTACTCAGTAAGAAATCCAACCCCGTGGGGTGGGGTGGTAGTGTTTAAAAAAGGATACTTATTTTTGAAGAGAAGAACCCAGATCTGCCATTCTTAACAGATCCAAAAAAAAAAAAAAAGTGAGAATCTCTTATAATAAAAAAAACCACCCTAGAAATAAATTTTCTCGTATGTAAATTTTGTAGTCTGCAAAATACTTTCATATACATTCCCTCATTTCATATGCACTCCTGTGAAGTAGGCAGAATAGACAGTATTCATAGTTTATAGATTGTTATAATCATAGCTATCATTTATTGAACACATTTACTGCACCAGCACTGCTAAATGCTTTATATACACATACACCAATTTTGCTAAGGAAGTATTGGTATCCCCATTTTATAGGTGAAGAAACCGAGGCATGCCCAAGGTCATATGGATAATATACAGTTGAAATGAGAACTTGGACTTGGTTCTGTCTGACAACAAAGGTCACGTATGCTTTTAGCACACACAGCTTCATGTCATGGAACACAGCTCGTGAGTAACAGAGCTATACTGGGACCCAGGTCCTAATTCAGGACAGCTTCTGCTTCATTAGGCTAGGGCTTATCCAACAAGGGCAGAGTCCTTTTGGTTGTTCATCCATCATGGCAAGATTTTTAAGGTGATAGGAAGCCTTTCTTCCTACCTACTTTTCAAGGTGCCTAAAATCTATGCAATTAAAGAGGAATTGCTAGGTTTGAAAATTAACGGGGTGGGGTGTACAAATGCAAACCCACATCTGAGGGATGCAATGCTAAGTTTTATCAGCTGGGGGATTAACTGTGCTCTGAAGTCTATCCAAAGAGGGGTCAAGGAAAAAGGTGAAAGTAGGAGAACTGTTCAATTTCACCTGTTTTCTATTTGGATTTTAAAAAAAAATCTTTTGGGAAGATGGGAAGGTCAAAGACAGAATAAAAGAAAATTTGAAAGTATTACTTTACTCCTCAACATGAGGCAATTCATTTTATCTCTGAGCCCTGGTAAAATGAGGAGAGTGTTGAGAATTTCCTAACATCTATGGTTCTATTCGAGAATTCCCGAGTAGAGGATCGGACTTGGCCCGGCCCAGTCTAGAGCTGAGGTGGGTTTTGAGCTGAGGACTTGGGGAGATTTGGTGCCTGCTCATTTGCAGCACGGAGCATTTTTTGCTGACACGGCAAAGGATTGTCATGGCAACCGGAAAAATAAGGTTCCAAGTCCTTGGAGTCCCCCTTAAAGGGAGGCAGATGTCAGTGGGTGTTCCTTTGTAATTAAGGGTGCTTGAAGGTTTTAGCTGATCGTGTCACTTTCAAGGTGAATATTCTAATACTTCTGGCTCCACGACTCACCAGGGAGCAGCTGCAGTGAGGCAGAAAGAGGACTAAGCGGGGTGGGACGGGCCGTGAAAACACCTTGGCAGCAGTTCCCACTGCAGGCTGCATGCTAGCCTCACCTCTGGAGCTTGAAATGCACCGATTTCCTGGCCTCTGATGCCCCAATCAAATCAGTTGACAGGGGGTGGGGCCAGGGTATCCATAAGTGTGTATTTTGTCAACCTCCCAGATGACACTACTGTGCTCTCGAGGTTGGGAAATCCTGAGCTGGCTGGATGTCCTAGAGTGTCCAGTCCAAGCTTCCTGTCTGCGTGGTCTTGGGCCAGACTTACTTCTCCAAGCTTTGGGCTCTTCACCTGTAAGTAAGGTAACATAACTAGCCTTTCCAGAATTGTTGTGAAGCTTAAATATGAAAGTGCCCAACAAATGCCAAGTCCTCAATATTAGTTGCATTTGAGTTAGAGCCGGCACGGGATTGGAAATCCGGAAGGACTTTCTTTGGGGATTAAAATTCTTCTTGCTCCCCACTTCCACTTTGAGTTTCCCTGGTCTTTCGGCAGAGGGACCCAACAAAGAAGCTACTGCCTTCACATGCCTCTTCCCTTCCATCCTAGACCCCACATATTTATGCCTCTGTTAGGTTGGTCTCCCTGTAGACTCCTGTCATTTCAACGTAGCTCAATCACCAGAGAGGCAAAAACTGTAGTGGGTAAGGGTGTGAAAGCGGGAACAGGCTGTCTGTGCTTGGATCCCGGCTCTGCTGCTTGCTAGTGGTGTGATTTTGCACAAGCTATTTGCCTCAGCCTCTATATCTGTGAAATGGATAATGATAGTACCGATTTCTGGGGCTGCTACGAGGATGAGATCTGTTAAAACATATAAAGTTGTAAGAGTGGTGCCTGGCATGTGATAAGTACTCTTTAAGTGTTATTCATTGTACTGGCGCCTGAATGATCAACTGCCTGATTTCTCAGAAAAACAGCGCACGCGTCTTACCATTTAAAGCTCAACGAGTCCTTGATCTGGATTTTGAGGGAGTGGGCCACAAAGTATGCAGCCCGGCATTAAGTACCTGGTTTCTGTCTTATTTTTCCCAAACCACAACTGTTTTGTTGGAGTAGGGACATAAGTTACACAATAGCATCCAATTCTGGCACCTGCCAGACGACACACCTGCCCTCCTGGAGTCAGCTCTGAAGGTAACAGCATGTGTTCCTCTTACTCTGCCCTCTGTCACCCTTCTTCTCTTTCCTCTGACCCCTTACAGATTATGGATTGACTATGGCATTCCGTTCAGGCTGATCTTTACGGCAGCTACACGTATTGTAGGCAGGCCTCTTGGAGAATAATAAAAAAATCATATTCATCATCATTATCATCATTGTGGCAGCTGCCACGGAGAGCTTCCCATGTGCCAGACACTATATTAAACATTCTACTGTCATTTGCTCATTGAATTCTTCCAACAACCCTGGAAGGTAGGCGTGTACTTTACTTCCATTTCACAGATTGTGAAAACTGAGGCCTAACAAAGTAAATCAACTTGCTAAGAGCACACAGTTGTCCAGTAAGGACTCGGGGACTTAAGCACATGATTCCATGCCCCTGATCACCATACCTGCTGGCAGTTAACCTCTGGGTCACTTCCCAGTGATTAGCAAGCCCTTCTCTTTCTTCCCATGATTCAACCTTCCTTAACTGCCTCTTTAATGCACTTGTTTTGTTCCACGGATTCCTTCCTTCCCAGTTATGACCAGCTATGACTGGTGGGCAGGGCTCAGTCTTTCCATCTTCTCTGTATTATCACTTCTAAGAATAATCTCAACTATCCATGTTAGTTCAAAGAGGATTAACTCTAGTTATCTCAAGGTAACAAACCTTGGGAAGTTAGAAAGTCTTAAGACTCCTATAAAGTTCTCATATTTGAGCTGTAACCTAGTAAGGAAAAAGTAGAATGGCTTTGAAACCACACAAACCTTGGTTTGGGTCCCAACTCTGCACTTACTCGCTGTGAGACACTCTTTGTGCCCCAGCTACTTCATTACAACATCTGTTCCTTAGGTTTGCTGGGAGGAGAGGGCTGGCAGGGCTGAAGCCCTGGAACCGTGGGTATGAGCTACTCCAGTGCTCTCTGACGACGGGCTGACTGCACTCGGAGAAGACCGAGTTAGGACACTTCCTCACCAAACGTTTTTCAATCCCAATCCATTACTCAGCTTACAATTTGCCTATTCCGTTCCTTATTTCTCAGAGCCAATACTAGAAACTACATTATATCAAGCACATATTATCTGTCAGGCCCTTTCAATGGCATTTTGCATATTTTATTTTACTTGAATTTCACAAAAACTCTCTGAAGTTGGTACTATTGTTTCTTAGAGAAGTAAACTGGTTTGCTCAAGTTTCTGCACTGGTATTGGCTAAGCTGATTAACCCATGCCTTGTGTGCGACCCTTCTAAGATAGCGTGTTTATATTTCCACAAGAGCCTTCTGGTGACTTGATGCTTTTCCCCAAAGGAGAGCCACTAATGAGGGCATTCTCAGGTACAATCGCAGGCCGACAGGGGCCGTGCTTTGGGCTGGGACTCGGCACCCTTCAAATCTTTCCATTTATGCACAAGCTCAGCCCTTCTGTGCATGATCTGTTTTCCAGACCCGTCCATTCCTGTTCATGTGGCATTATTTAATCACGAAAGTATTTTATCTCATTTCCTCTTTTGTGTGGAAGGAGTAATTTGGCAAGAGTAACCCTCGAGAGACCAATGTGCATCAAGAGAAGGGATTTGAGGCCACGTCGAAACTTAAAATGCTGATATCCTACGATCCGGTGATTTTTACCTCAAGAAACCTTCCCTAGTGGCAGGTTCACGCACGTGCTGAAGGAGGTGTGCACAATGTGAAGACATCCACTCTCGCATTGCTTGAAACCATCCAGCTGTTCCTCAGCAGGGGGATGGCTAAGTATACAGTGGCAAATCTGTACCTGTAGAATATTATGAAGCACTAGAAAGAACGTGGTAGATCCATTGTGCTAACAATGGCCAAATCTCATTGCTGAGCGAATAGGGAAAATTAAAGAAAAATGTGTATGGTGTGTGTATACACACACACACACACACACACACACACACACACACACACATATACCTACAGGAAAAATACAAAAGGTGCTACCAATGGCTACCTTTAAGGACAGCAAGGAGGGAAACTCATTACATGTGTGTTTGTGTGGGTGGATTTCAAAGAGGTCTTTGGCCTTATCCATTATGTTTAAATTTTCATGAGACTATAATCATATTATTGTTGATATACAATAATTAAAACTTAAATAAAAACCCAAACTCTTGAATTTTCTTTTTCCTTGATTTGAACAAGTGAGATATTTTAGTGAGATATTTTAAAATGAGAGGTTTTATAATGGAAACTTGGAAAAGGTTCTATATTTAGTGCTGTGAAGAAGTAAGAGCATTAGACCAGGAGTGAGGGTATTCAGCTGTGTGACCTTGGGCAAGTCACTTCCCCTCTCTGGGTCTCTGTTCTTCCTCTGTGGAATGAGGAGTTTGGACTTGGTCAATATTTTTCTAACTGCACCAGGATTTCCTGGAGGTTGTTCAAGAGCTATTGCAAAGTGTGTGTGTGGTCACGGGTAGGGGGCAGGTGAGGCTTGGAGGGGCAGAGGGAGATAGAGAAATAGAGACAGATAAACAGGGGGAAGGAGAGAGGAAGAGAAAGGGGGAGAGAAGAAGTGAAAGGTAGGAAGAGAGAGGGAGAGAGGAAGTTTTAAAAAACCACCTTGTTGAACTGTGATTGACATACAAAAGAGAGAGGATTTCTAAGATTCCATTTAGCTCGGCTATTCTAAGCAGAGGCAAGTAACAACAGAAGCTAGATGATTGGATTTAAACCGTTGGGTATGTGCTGAGGGAAGGCAGTGGAGAAGCACTTGGCTGAGATACTCCAGTTTGTCATCAATAAGAACAGACTCCACGCAGACTCCAGTCACCAGGCCACACGCTGGTCCCTCCAAGCTGGACTCAAGAGACACACCAATGCTTCCAGTCCTTTCTGAGGGGCAGAGCAAATTGAGAGGGAGACCAGCTGACTGACCCTTCTTCACACTCTGAGAGCCTGGACACTGAGTTCCAATAGGTCTCCCAGTCACCTTCCCCATGGGCTGGCTCCACTATACCGCAGGAGGGCTCCCTCTCCTGAATTTCAAGCCCCTGGGAGAAGCGCAGAGCTTAACTTCCAAAGGCAGACAGTTGCTTTCTCCAAAATCATCTACATCTAGACATCAGAGGAGTGAGCACCATAGTCAATGAAAGCGCTCCTTGGTCTATAACGTGCTATAGAAAAGGTATAGTTTTCATCATCATCACACGTGGCTTATAAATAGGTATTGAAAGAATACATTCATATAGCTTCTCCTTTCAAAGGAGCAATAAAGTAATAGCAAAAATTTGCTTTGGCATTGCTAGAGACTTGGATTCAAATCCCAGCCTTACCACGTAAGTGATTTGTGTGACTCTAAGCAATAATAATAACAATGCTCTTATGCACTGGCCTCTGTGCTAAGTGTTTAACCTGGCAAACTAAAAATAAAATCCTTAGCCTCTCCAACAGACTGAATGGACCCCTTCTTGGCCAAGGGGACCTTAGAGAAACCTTAGAAACTAAGTTTCTAGCCATGACAGGATGGGAGGTCAGACGCACTTCATTATACCCCCTCCTTTTTGGAATTTAGGCATAAAAACTGACCGGCATTAATGTCAAAATAGAGATCATAAGACTGACAGACAGAATCTTTATGGAAATAAGATACCAGCTTATAAACAAAGCCTAGGGCTATGCCAGGCAAGGGTTAAGTCACATCTGAACACCATCAATTTTGCAGAACAGGTAGGTCACTTTGATACAGTGGATTGTGGCTTGCTCTCATGACCTGACTCTGACATAGCATCACACGATGATTAGCAAACTTCCTCATCTTAACTTAAACATTCCTTTCTGCCAACTCCAAGGTTTTAGACAAAGCTTTGTTCCCTTAAGCAATTGCAAATCAAAGACTCTCTGAACTCACTTATGACCAATAAGCCCCTGCTTCAAGATATACCACTTTGGGGGCCAAAACAATGTATAACCTCCATGTATTGATTTATGACTTTGCCTATAGCTTCTGCTTCCCTGATATGTGTAAAACAAAGTTACATTCTAACTGCCTTGGGATCCCTTTCTCAAGCCTTCTTGAGTTTGAATTTCCCAGGCCACAGTAACTCATATTGGCTCAGACTAAACTTTAAAATATTTTACACAGTTTTGTTTTTTCTGTTAGTAACCTCCATTCTCTTATTTAATTCTTTCAGTGACACTTTGAGATAGGTATCAATATCCCCATTTTACAGATGGAGACACCGAGGCTCAGAGAAGCTAAGGAACTCACTCAAAGTCACACACCTTATACTAGAATACACTTTGTAAGTGACAGAACCAGGAATTGAACCCAGATCCACATTATTTCAAAAGCACTGATCTTAATTAACCATTCTAAAGGTTTCCATTTCTGCTGAACTTCAATTCTGCCTATTGTGGGGTGATCATGGGGATCAATTGGGCCAGTTTTTATGACCTGTTTTGCAATCCAGAACATGGGATATATGACTAAAGGCAGGTGGAACAGAAGAAATCAAGGCTCTCTACGAGGAGGGAGAGCTTTCATTTTGGGTACTATTAAAAAACTACACCTGTGTTTGTTGTGATTTTTGTGATTGGGTCACCTCATTATGGACAGGTGGGATTGTGCATAAAAATTTTTGCTACCTTCAAAATGGAAATCCTTCTTCTTTCCCCCATATAGCCCATTAGGCTACTCTGTCAGCAAGATGGGAAAAACCCATTCAAGACAGGTGGAGTTAGGAATTCCACAGTGCTCTGCTCTGGCTGTGGCCACTGCCTGCCCCAGCATGTCTATGTCTGTTCATTCATTCATTGCTCCTCTAGGGATTGGCAGTCTCCATCACCATGTTGCCAGGCAACCAAAACAGCACCTATATCAGGAGGTGAACAAACCAATAAAGACACTTGGAGAAGAAGCTTTAGCCTGGTCAGCCTCCAAGATGGAAGTGGGCTCTCTGGGTCTACTCAGGGCTGTGGCTGCTGGAGTCAGCATCAGAGCTGGAGGGAACCCAGGGAACTGGAAACCTCTCACTTTGGATGGCTAAGTGGAGGTCTGGATGGATGGGTCTGAAGTCTTCAAGGTCACGAAGCAACTCTGTGGCAGAGTCAGGAGGACGAGTTGACCCTATTGATCCCAGCCTACTGGTTGCATCCCTTATACCTCAATGCCATCATGTCAAGTCACGTGTGTGGCATCATCTATGTATCAGTCTCTCTGCCTGGTGGTGTGGGGGATGCAGGAAGCATTTAGAAACCATTCCTCATTCAATCATCTGGCAATTCTTTATTCCGCTTGCATAATAGAGGCAATGTAACACAGACTGGTTAAGGCGCAGGCCCTCACAGCCAGACGGTGCACAGATTTCAGCCCAGCCAGTTGCTACTTGTGGGAGAATGCTGATTACTTTAACCTTTCAGAGCTTCATGTTTTCTCAAACAAAATTATGTTAAGGACAAGAATAAAGGAAATAGCTTACAGTGTTGTTAGTCCTAGCACAAAGGAAGGCTCGATGGATGTTGGCCATCCTCGGTAATAGCACTTGGGCCTCTTGAACTTGGACTCTAGAACCAGACTGGCTTGGTCCAAGTCTCAGCTCTGCCTCATACTCACCACATGATCATTGTCAAATTACTTACTACGTCCATGCTTAGTTTGCTCATCTGTAAAATGAGTATAATTATAGCACTAGGTTCATTATGGAGCTAAAATAATTTTTTAATATGCATAAACTGCTTACAACAGTTTCTGGCACATAGTAAGCACTCTATAAATTTTAGCTAATATAATTCATCAACAAATATCTATTGAGTACTTTGTATGTACCAGGCACTGTCTTAGGAGCTCAGGGTATAAAAATGAATAAAATAGGCAAGTCTCACTCTGCCTTCACAAAACTATGACTGTTATTACATTCTTAATAAAATCTGTCCAGTTCTCAATTCCTGCAAGTAGATTAATAGCACCTTAAAGGCAGGGTATGTGCTTTGCTCACATTTGTATTTCCAGTGCCTGGCACTGGGCTAGACGAATAGTACGTGTTCAGTAAATATTTGTTTAATGAATTCCAGGCACTGCACTATGAATAGGACAATGGTTTTCAACCAGAAATGATTTTATTCTCCCTGGAGTATCAGACAGTGTCTAGAGCATCTTTGGTTCTCATCGCTTGGGGGTTGGGGGAGAGAAGGTGATGGTGCTACTGGCATCTCAGGGGTAGAGTCAAGGGATGCTGCTGAAATCCTACAGTACACGGGGCAGCCCCTGTAACAGTGAATTATCCAGCCCTAATGCCAACAGTGCCTAGTTGAGATGCCCTGGAATAGGAGATCAGAGACGAACAAAGCCCTGTGATGACTGCTTCCCCCTAGAGCTCTTGGCCTAGTGGGGCCGTGAGAGCACACTAGCGCTGTGCAGGGGACAGGGCTGTGAGGACATGGGGAAGAGGCACCTGAACAGCTAAGGCTTCTGGCAGGGGTGACATCTGAGCTGCATCTTCTAGGACACGTGTGAGTGTTGCAGAAACATTCTGTGTGTGCCGGGAGCAGTTGCGGGGCTTGGGGGAAACGCGAAGGGAGCGGGAACAGCATGAGCAATGGCTTGGAAGTAAGACGTGGTTTGGTTTCGTTAAAGTGCAGGAACAGAATGGGAGTGGGGAGCAGAGGCTTGGGCATGTGATCGTGGGGGCTGTGGGGGGCGTGATGGGGAGCGTGGGCGTGATGCGGTCAGCCAGGATTTCCCAAGATTTCTTTTCTAAACACTATTCCTTTAAGGTGTCCCGCCCCCCCAAAAAAGTCCACACTCAGAAAAGAATGAGAAGGTGCTGAACACCACCCACTCCCTTTTTGGAGATCTGCAGGGCACGTCGGTATCATGCAGTCTCTGGCAAACGCTGCATTAAAGAAACTTGATTTATTTCATTCATTAATAATTTATCCCAGAATCTTCCAAAGTTACTTGACCATGAAAACTTCTTTCCCAGACATCTAGCCCCATGGATTCTCTCTCTGATCCCACTCCAGGAAGAGCCACAGACTGTGGAGAACTAGTTATTGACTGTCTTTAAGAAACGCAGCGGCTGGATTTGTGTTTTACGGCAATCTCTCTGGCTCCTGTGTGGAGGTGGATTCAGTGGGCAGGAAATGTTCATCCGTGCTGTTAAAGCACTTGTCACGTTGCTGTGATTTATTGATTCCTTGGCTGTCTCCCCCACTAGACCCTGAACTCCTTGTTGTAAGGAGCCTATTTATTAATCATCGTCTCTCAACGCCTAGCTCAGCCTGGCAGATAATAGGCACTCATTACGTTTTGGGGTTTTTTTGAATGAATGAACAGACATTGTTTTCAGATATACTAGACACTGAGGCCGAACAAGACAGATGCAATCTGTTCTCACACAGATAACGGACTAGCAAACATGTAGTAGGCACTTTATACACATTTATGGACCGGCTGAATGACTAGTATAGATAAGGCGAAGGTGGCCAGTATCAGAAATGGGGCAGGTCCTATGAATCTGCATTTCTAACTAGTCCTTGGTTACTTCTGATGCCCAGGGGCCTACGTTTGGAAACCTCTGTGCTGTCAATCAGAGATGACGTCTCTTTGATCTGCCAACAGAGATCAAGGCCCCGTCTTCTCATACTGGCTGTTCCGACTCTTGCTCCTCCGGGCCTTCCAGCCGCCGGATTCACCGTTTTGGAGCTGCCACCTGCCTTTTCTCATCTCACTTTGATCCTCTAAATGGAGCTTAGAGCACGATGGGTCCTTTATAGCCCACACTCTGTTGGGAGCCCTGTCTTTACTTGACACTGCGTGGGAGGCTTGCTTCTGGGTTCTGCCTCCCCACACTCCCGTGAAACATACGCACTCGCTCGTAACACCTGGGAACACAAGAGTGGCTCTCGGACCTGCTCGAAGACACCTATGAGACAAAACACATTTCTGTTTTAATGCAGGCTGTACACACAGTAAAGCTCTGGTTTGTTCTTGATGTGCAAATTGAAATGAAGAAGAAGAGGAGGAGGAGGAGGGTGGGAGGAAGATTGCGTGGTATTTTAACGGAGACTGGGAGACTTTTCTTCTCTCTGTCCTGGACAGAATTTTCTGTGGAAATTTTTTTAAAGGCCCTGATTGACTGGTCCATGGTGATTGAAATGATTTTGCTAGTTGGCTGGCCAGAGAGACAACAGATGGTTGTGATATTTACGTGGTGGTTCTCAGATTCTGGCTGGTGGATAAACTTCGCTGGAATCATCTGAGGAGCTTGTGAAAAAGTCATGCCCAGGCCTCACCTGAGATCTTTTGAAGCAGGATCTCTAAAGGTAAGGTACAGGAATGAGCATTTCTAAAAATATTCCCTGGGGATCCCAATGTGCAGTCTGGATCGGTGGGTGCTGGGCTAACGTGGGTGGGTGACGGACCATTTCTCAGCATGGCTAAGTCTCCTTCTCTCGTTAAGCCGGCTCTGACTCTGTCTCCGAACTCCAAATCCAAACTCGGCATCACCCATCACAGGCCACCATAGGTCATAGTCCTGGGACCCTTTCTCATCCATTCTCCAGCTCAGCTTATGCACTGAAGGTCGCTCACAGTCCTGGCTGTCAAACACCGGTCTGTGTCACCCCAGGGCTGGCTTCCCTTCCAGCTACACCCCCTGTGAATAATGCTCAGTACAGACATTTCTGGGCAAGGAAGAAAACCGATTTTTCCTGCAGCTGTCTCAAGGGATATACATTTCCCATCATTACAGTTCATAAGTTTCCTGATGATGGGAACATTATGTTAACTCCCAACCAATTTAAACAGGTCATCTGTTGACTGACTTTTTCCCCCCATGGCAGATAGGGGGAGTGGTGAAATGTCTCCTATTTCTGTTTAGGAAAAGATGGAGGATTTTGTTTTATTCCCTTTAAATTTCATGACCAAAGTTTAAATAAACTTGGCTGGCAACCAATCTAGCAATCAAAAGGAATTTTAAACTATGCCTGATTCTCTTAAAGACCAATAAAAGAGGTTTTATAACCTAGGAGTGCCTAAAAATCCCCTTTAATCTTTCCCTTTGTTCTCTCTCACCTCGTGGATGATCTAGAGGCCCCCCGCATGAAACCCCCCAACTCCAACACCCAACCCTTGCAACATTTGTTTTTATTTCCTCTTGACCTTCCTTTTGCATCCCCAGGCCTGCCTCCCACTCACATCCTTCATATTCTTCTGCATTTGTATCATAAAACCCTGAAAACTGGAATAGCAAGGCAAAACTCTGATAATCGCTAAACAAGTAAAAAAATGCTTTGATGGGGATGGGGTAGAGGATATGGAGGTTGAGAACATACACATGCTAGTAAATCTTGCATCCTTCACATGTGTGTTTGAGGTTATCCTCTGTACTCCAGATCACAGCCCTGTAGACAGTGCCTGTAACAGTATTCCTACAGCCTTCCCGAGGCAGCGTGAGAGCACCCAGACTTCCTGCCTCTCCTAACCAGAAGCTTCCTCCCTGGCTCTCTCTCCCTTTCTCCTCTTAAGCTCTTCCAACCCCATTATCTGCTCATTCTGGTGATTCACACTGTCTTTCTATGTTCTGGACTGATGTCAACAGGAAAGCAGTGTGACTGGCTGAATCAGCTGAGTCCCAGCTTAGCATTTGTATTACAAATGTCAGGAGGAGAGCGCATGGCTGGGTGTCGTGTCTCCTTCCTCACTCTTCTCCTTTATAGGCGGGATCTCTTCTCCTTCATCGGGACCCCTCTCTGCCTCCCTTTCTCCTCCATAGAATCCCACTCATTCATACTTTGTTGTAACTTAGAGTAAAATATCTTTGATATGATTTTTCCTTCCATAATCATGACCATGGCATGAATCATCATCCAAGCAAGGAATGGCCTGAAGGAAAGAAATAAATAAAAGTCGTGGTTCCACAGTAAGCAGATCTGCAGAGGAGGGAGGATCCTCTCTCTTTAGTCCTGTATCTGGGAAGTAAGTTATGGGGGTCCTTACCCCATGGGCCTGAAGTACTGTAGTCCGGCATGTTCTCTGTATATTTGACATTTATTGAGTTCTTATAATGTTCCTGATACGGTTCTAAGTGCTTTACACCTACCTATTAACATTTTTAGTCATCATAATATATTCATGATATATTAGAAAATTATTCATATTATTCCCATTTTACTGATGAGAAATCTCAAGCTCAGAGAGTTTATTTAACTTAGCCAGAGTCACTCAGATAATGAATGGTGGAACGAAGACTTAAAAACTCAGACCACTGATACATCCTGCACCATTGGCAGCTATGCAACACCTGCTTCTCTGTCTTCTAACCCAAATAGCTAATTGGATTCTTTACCAAGAGATAGCAATAACAGTTATTCTGGTGAAAGTCTACATTTCTGCAGCCTGAAGAAGTGAAGACTTGGTAGGGAGGGAGATTTGATAGCTGATACCTGATAGAGATGGAATTGAGGCCAGATCTTCTTACTCCAAATACCATGAGGATAGTTGAAGAACTTCTAACGTTAGGATAGTTGAAGAATTTCACTGGTGGTGACGAGAAAAAGCCTATGTCTATCTGTAGGCAGTAGAATTCCTGAATTCTTTTTATCAGAAAAATTTATTTCGGCTTCCTTAGGTGAGTCAGTCAACTGTGCCTCATCTCCTCTGCTTCCGCTTCCCACTCTTCAGCACCGTGTGCTGGCAAATATTATCTCACAAGGCCCTGGTGAGAAACGTAAGTGAAACAGTCTTCATTACATAGATTAGAGGACTGAGGCTCAGGGGGCATTGCAACTTTCTATAATTGCATAGGTAGTAGGTGGTAGAGCCTGCCATAATCCTGAAAGGATCTTGGAGGAGAAAGACTTATGGTGATCCTTGCTTACATCCATAGAGACTCCCTTGAAAAGCTTTGCACTGACTATGATAATGCACGTGGTCTTGAGTGGTTAAACCTATAATTCTGTTTTCTTCACAGTATCACATTCTTTCACCTTCAAAGATGCCTCTCATGGCTATTTTAATTGAATAGGATTAGAGAAGCACAGAAAACGGGAAGTTTTCCTTTCATGAGCTCTGGGGACTGTTCACCTAAAATGTACCTTCCAGACGAGATGATGTCATGCAGATTAGACATATCCCTAGAGAATGATAACACGTTTACTGGGAGTGAGTCACCTTCCTTTGGGATGTCAGAATGAGGCAGTATCAAATCCAATAAACACTGGTAGGCCAGAAAGAATTCTAATGTACTCAATAGGTCACAGAAATTTGGTGTCTAAGGCAGGGGCAGTAGTAACTTGGATCTGTTTCTCCTCTAACTAACCTTGAAACTCATTTTTAACCCATGCTTTCAAATACATTAGGAAATAGGAAATAAATCTTCCTAACTGACTGGAAAAGGGATTTATTTGGAGCTTACATCAGAGTACCGTAATTCCCATTTGAGGAATTGCCACAGTACGCTACACCCATGTCACTGAATGCACACACAATTCTTCTGCTTGATGATGAAAGGACTCTTGTGATAGGATTTGTTATAAACTGATTAGTTCTAGGAACTTAATTCTTGGCTTCAGTTGTCTGGCCTTATGTGTGCAATTTTCCCTCTCTGTTCCAGGGCATTGGGTTTAGCAATTTCTAGGATTCTTCCTAAGATATTTTTAAATACCTAATTGGGTGTATGTGTGTCTGTTCCGAAGCCCCAGAGCTTTATGAATTCCAAAATGAAAACGTCAGATACATTCCTGGTGTCAATGGGATTTTTCTGCTGTCCATGGTGCTGAATTGTACAAGCCCTTAGAATTCCAAATGTGGATACTTCCGGCTGGAAGGGAGGAAAGGAAAAGAAAGAAAACCAAATATTTAGACTTCATGAAGACCTGCAGACCCGGGAAATAGTGGTTATCCACATGCCTCTGAATAAAATGAACACAGACAAGATTAGAGAAACAGTATACCTGTAGAAATTATATATTTTGTGAGGGAGAGACACTGTTTGTCTTCTTTAGTCTTATATCCCAGCAGCTGGAATGTTACTTGGCCCAGAGTAGATTCTCAATAAATATTGTTTTGAGTGAAGGGTGAATAAATTTAGTTACAGTGCTCAAAGAAGTGAATGTATATTTAATGCTCATGAGTAAAGTTTCTGGAATTAAACTGCTAGGGTTCCTGTCCTGATTGTTTTGCTCACTAACTATGTGACCCTGGACAAGTCATTTCAATTCTACCTAGAAGGACTATCTCAAAGGGTTACTGTGAGGATCAAAAGAATTAATACACCAAAAATGCTCAAAATTGAACCTGCAACATTTTAAGTGCTATGTATTATTGTTATCATTATTGTTACTCCTCTTTTTTTATTCCTGTTGTTAAGGAGATTTATGAACAATATACACAGTTATATAGCAATGATTAAAATGTATTGAGTGCTTATTATGTACCAGACATATTAATTGACTAATCCTTTACAACAGTACATGATTTAGGTACAATTATTTATTCCATGATAAAACTAGGAACCTCCTAGACCAAGTGCATCAATAACTTCCCTGAAATCACACAATAATTTTAGAACTCACATTTAAACTAGGCTATCTGGAAATCTGGCCTTTTATTTACACTTCATAAAGCCTAAGTAAGACTATTAAATCTAAATAAGAAAGACAACACCTCACTGCTTCTCAATATTATTTATTCTCCAATGTTGATAATGAAGGAACAGGCTAAATAGGGAAGGGGTATTTTCTGCAAGTGATAAAATAACGTTTCAAAGAGAGTTTACAGGCTCAAAGAGAATTTTTATGTTAAAAATCTTCCTTCAATGTTGAGCTATAACAGCCTCACATAAAACAAGATTAATTTCCAACATTTTAATATTTTTTCTTTGAGGGAGTAGAGCGAGAAGGGATATTTTTCATCCCCTTTCCAATTAGTACTATTAGCATTTGGATCCCAAACATATGCTATGCATATTTTACCTATTAATCTTAATGCAGAGGTTAGAACATTTTATGACTTTGGGTTTACTGTCTTCACCTCTAATCTGGTTATTGAAATGACCTTAACAGTGCATTTTAAGTTCATTAGGTCAATAGTCTAAATTTGAACACTGAACATTCTTCACTCGAAATTCCACTTACGCACTGAGTATAATAATCTGTAGTTCACGTCCAACCAGGATGAATGTGTTTACCCACCATTGTTTTGTATCCGTTTCTTTTCAAACCTACACTTCTTTTCAAAGAAATCTGAATTACATATACTATTTGCAATTTGCAATAGAAGCCTGGCATAAAAAGGAAATAGTGAAAGCTACGTTAATATTGTCCCAGAAAATAACTGGTAATGGTGCGATCAGTTTTCTCAGGGTTATTTCTTTTCTTCCAGTTCTGACTGCTCTACTTCCATCCCCCTGAATGGGAAAAATGCTAAGCACTTGCTGATGGCTGTGGGGCATGAACTAAATTATCTAGAGTACTGCAGCTTCACAGATAAATTGGTTTATACCTCTCGTCCTGCCAAGTTGTCTTCATTTAGCCATATTCATACGAGGCTCTTTTCTCACTAGTCAGTGGTAGGCACAGCTGTAGTACATCGTTAGTGAGAACTGTACCAGGAGGCTCAGGTAGTAGGAGTCAACATTTATCGAGCACTTGCCATTGGCCGGGACCAGGCTAGAGTCCTTGCTACGTTGTCTAATTTGATCCATGCAATAATCCATTATGGTATGTACTGTGATTGTTCTCATCATAGAGATGAAAAAACAAAGCACAGAAAAATAAATCAACACATCCACAGTCATCCCTGTTAGTTATGAAAATTTCTGACCGGGATTTGAAGCCAGGCAGTCTGACTCCAGAGCCGATGCTATCTGTCTACTGCCTTCTATGTACTGATGTCTTTTGAATCCTTACAAATCAATAACATTGAATTAGCCTTTATTTTGTGCCAAGGACTATGCAAGACGCCAAGGATGCTAAGATTAATAAGACGTAGTCTCTGCCCCTAAGGTACTCATGATTTAGTGTGAAGTTTGCTGTAATGAAGGCAGAGAGAATCACAGAAAAGTAAGTGGCCGCCTCAAAGCGGAGAGTTAAAGAGGTCAGGTCAAGCTCCATGGAGGTGACTCTTGATCTAAGCTTTAAAATGCCAGAAAGAAACATCATGTGCAAAGGCATGGAAGTGTGGAACCACGTGACACTTAAAACAGGGGAGAGACACTTAAATTATGGCACGGTAATTATGGTATAGCATGGGTGGATGCTGGAGCCGGGTGGCCTGAGCTTGAATCCTGACTGTACATGGGACTGGTGGCAAGCTCCTCAGCTTCTTTGTGCCTCAGTTTCTCATGTATGCAGTGGGGATGGCAATATTGGCAACTCCCTGATAGTGTAGTGTGAGGATTAAACAGTCAAAGTACACATAGCGCTTAGATGCAGCAGTCCCTGGCGCATTGTAAGTGCTCCACGGCAGCTGCTTATTGTTCTTGTCACCCATAACCTTTATTACTTTTGATACCTGTTAACTCCTCATTGTTACGTTAGTAATCATGCAGACTAGACCGGACCACACACTATAATTTTTTTTCAAGTCTCCCTAAGCTTTCCAGAGGCATCAACACAGTTACCAAACTTCAGTTTTCTCACAAAGCAGGTTGGCAAGAAATGGCCTGTCCATTCTGCAGAGAAGAGCCCTCCATTATTGTAGCCCGGAACTTTCCTCTTGAGGCACGATTTTACTCTGAGCCCCGAGAAAAGAAGGAGGAGAGCAAAGGATGGACAGATGTTTTATTGAGGGTGAAACCAATGAAAACGGATCACTGCTCTTCTCTCCAACGGTGGCGTGATTGGCCTGGTGGGACACAAGAGGTGTCGGGGTGACCCTGTTCTTACATGTGCTCAGGGACTTGTCTTCAGGAGCAATCATTCCCTGCCAGTGCAGGGTTTCTTAGGGCCAGAGTTGTCGGGCATGTGGAGATTAAGCCTTCTGCAGATCCTCCCCCTTCCTCTCAAGTGTTCCTTGGTAGATTTTCTAACAACAAAACTCAGTGAAAATTGCATCCTGATTATAGCCCCAGGAAACATGAGTCTTAGGTTTGACATAAACTGAGTAATAATCCCTGCAGGCACTTGTATAGTGCCTACTATGTGCCAGACACTTTCTAACTGTGTTATTTCATCAACTCATTTAATTCGCACAAGAGCTGAGCTAATAGACACACCACACACACACACGTATCAGTCAAGCTCAGCTAGGTTATGCTGTGATAACAACCACCACCAAATCTCAGTGGTTTGTTTCTTGCTCATTCTCTATGCTCATTGTAGGTCTATAGGACTTCCGTTCTACCTTGTCCTCACCCCAGGATCCGGGCTTCCAGGCTAAGAGAACAACCTCCACCTGAAATGTTTCAGATTTCACATCAGGGAAAAGGAAAGGGTAGATCACTCTTTGCTCTTAAGAGCTTCCACACGACAATGATGCAGCCATTTCTGCTCACATTTCCTGACCATACCTGATTTCAAAGGCATGGAAGACATGTCTTATGTGCCTGGAAGGAGGAGAACCAGAATATTGGCGAGCGGCTCTAATGACTATCACAATATACAATTATTATCAGAACTTTACAGGTGAAGAAACTGAAGGACAGAGAGATTAAGAAACTTCCCCAAGGTTACATAGTTCGTAAGTGGCAAAACTGAGATTTGAACTTAGGCAGTCAGCTCCAGGGAGTGCTTTTAACTGCAGGCATTGAACCTGTCCAACTTTTAGTTTCTCCATCTGTAAAATGGAAAAAGAAACTTTTGTTCTTTACCTCACAGGGGTGCACTTAGAAGTCATCCATCCATGCACCGATCTGCTCTTGCAGTAATTGGTGCACATACTATGTGACAATTATTGTTCTAATTGTTGTGAACCTGTAGTGAATAAGACCAAGTTCCTGTGTTCATGGAGGGTGCAGTCCTCTATGCCCCATGAGGCAATAAGCAAAGAATAAAATACGTAAGGGAATGAATCAATGAACAAAGTAAGATAAATGCTCTGAAGTCAATATAACTTAGTGATATTGCCATAGACTGAATTGTTTCCCTACAGAATTCATGTGTGAAAGCCCTAACCCCCAATGTGAGGTATGTAGAGATGAGGCCTTTGATAGGTGGCTAAAGTTAGATGAAGTCATGAGGGTGAGGCCCTCATGACGGGATTAGTGGCTTTACAAGAAGAAGAGGGTCAGGTGCTGCGGCTCACACCTGGTAATCCTACTGCATTGGGAGGCTGAAGTGGGAGGATCACCTGAGGCCAGGAGATTGAGACTACCTGGGGCAATATAGTGAAATCCCTACCTTTACAAAAAAAAAAAAAAGTAGCCAGCTGTGTTGGCTTGTGCCTGTAGTTCTAGCTACTCAGGAGCCTGAGGCGTGGCTTTGAGCCCAGGAGTTGAAGGCTATAGTGAGCTATGATCGCACACTCCAGCCTGGGCAAGAGAGCAACACCCTGTCTCTTACAGAAAATACAGAGAAGAGAGAGAGATGTTGCTCTCTCTTTGCCGCGTGAGGACACAGTAAGAAGGTAGCTGTCACTGTCCGTAAGCCAGGAGGAGAACCCTCACCAGGAACTCAATCAGCTGGCACCCTGACCTTGGACTACCCAGACTCCAGAACCGTGAGAAATAAATGTCTGCTGTTTAAGCCACCCAGTCTATGCAGCAGCCTGAACAGGATACCAATAGGATAGAAAGTGACTGGAGAAGGTTCTTTAGCTTGGGAGCTCAAGGAAGGACTGTCTCCTCCAGAAGTGACATTTGAGCTGAGTTTTTCATGGTAAGACCTAGGAAGCAGCGAGAATGACAAGCAAAAGGCTGATGCAGGAATGAGTTTGGCGGGTTTGAGGAACAGAGAGGGCGAGAGCAGCTGGGGAGCAGCAACGAGGAAGGAAGCGTCAGATAATGAAGCTGCAGAGGGAGCCAGGGGGCAGATCGTAAACGAAAGATAATACATACCAGGGATTTGTCAACCTTTGGGGGCAGTTAACCCCCTTCCCCTTTGAAAATCTGCTGAAAACCATGGACAGGTTCACCAGCATATGCCACATTCATACAACATTTTGCAAATAATATCAGGAGTTTTGCAGCCGCCAACCCTCATGTCCACCCAGACCATGGAGTGGGAACTTCTGAAAAATACAAAGATGCGTAGAATAGAACATAGGGAAAGGGGAGGGAGAAAGGAACCGTCATTGTTTGCAAGATTTCTCTGTGCTAGAAACTGCCCGTTATGATGCGTTTTTTATTTAATATTATATATTTCATGACCCCATTTTATAAATGATGAAACCAAGATTCAGGGAGGTTAAGCCACAGCTTTAGGCTAAAGAGGTAATAAACGGCAGAGAATTTGAATGGAGGTCGGTTTCACTCCATCAATGATAATATTATCATTAGGTGTAGGATCTAGTTTTACTTTGCCGAGGGCATTTTTATTATTAGGTGAAGGGTCTGTATTTTCAACCAGCCAAGGCAGTATCCATTTCCTTCTCACTGGCTGTAATTGAATAGCAGAGCGGCTCAGATGCTAAATTTCCATTTCTCTACTGCCACACTGATTATAAGGCTGGCCTTTATTACTCCCAGCAGAGTGGTGAAATACAATCCCTATACCACTACCAATTAGGGCAGTTTCTATTCACGTGTTCTTCCTCTGCGTGGGTGCCAGCAGATCAGCTCCAAGACTCTTCCAGGGCTTTCGTGTTCTGCTCAAAGGAGCCATGTGCTGATCATTGTCTTTCCTAATTAGGGATCTAATGTATTGCAGCCAATCCTTGAACAAGAGGAAGATGGAGACCCGGACGGGCGGCGTGACCATTAATTTCAAGGTAATCAGCTTTGAAGCCGCTTGATAACTGATATTGATTTCCTTGATTTCCTTGTGCTTGGAAAAGCTCCTGAGAAAGGCTTCTGATCTCAGAAGTCTGAGCAATCTACACCTTTGCTTATTCATTCACTGTGCAAGGCCAGGGAATGCCCTGTAATGAGATGAGCAAAGTGCTACCTTCTCTGAAGACCCACAGGCTTGAGAATAATCAGAGGTTCCCAATGAGATGAAATGAAAGAAATACTTGGCAACAGACAAGTTCACAAATCACTCATTCTTCATTTTTCTCCCCTTATAGCCTGTGCAGAGGCTAATACTTAAGGATAACTACCCTTTATAGAACACTCTCTAAGTATCATTTCTAATGTCAAAATGCAGTTGATTTGATTACACCTTTTTACAAACGAGGAAATTAAGGCTTAGCCATGTGAGTTACTTCGTACGATGTCACGCAGCAGGTAAATACCTTAGCTGGGAATGAAAACCCGTGTCGATCTGAGTCTGAAGTCTTTATTCTTCCACTGTACTGGGTTGCCTCATTTTTCTAGATATGCATCTGCCTCCCTTGACTTTCCACTTGCTGTAATTTTTGAGTCAGTTGTGTTAGCGTCATGCAGAGATAATGACTCCCTGCTGGTGGATTTTGGCTTCCTTATTTGTCATATCCAGGTAATTACAGAGTGCAGTAGAGCTACATTGCAATACTGCACATTGTCAGTAGGTGTCACCATCTTATCTAATGTGATTATTTAAAAGTATTTATTGAGCACCTGCTATATGATAGGCACTAGGGATACAGTCGTGAATAAGATAGAGTGTCTGTTTCTTGAAGCTTACATTTCAGTAGGGAAGTCTGAAAGATGTATTTATAATATTATATCAGATAATTATCCATGGACTAAATAAATGCTGAAATTTAAGGCTTCAGACTCTGTCAAATTAACTGGGTATATGAGTTTGAAGTATGTTATATGAGGAAGGCCTGTGTCTAATGATATGAAACCAGCTGCCATACAATGTAAGAGAGTTCATCTCTCAAGAAAGCTCCATGCCACTGACGCTGTTCAACCAATGAGTGAAAATGATCACTGCTCCCGCTTCCCCAGTGAAACAACCTGGGAAAGGAAAACCCCCTGGGATTGGAGTTTTTCCAGCGTTTACCGCCTAAGTGTCCTTCTTGCAACCTTTCACCATCACTATGGAATAAGTCCCAATCCTAGCATGATCTACTAGACCCTTCATGATCTAACTTACTCTACAGCCTGAGCTCTGATCACATTCTCCTTGTACTCCAGCAAACCAGAACTGCTTTTCTGTTCCTACATAGGTAATGTATGTAATTTTGTAATTTTAAAATTTCTAGTAGTCACATTAAAAAGTAAAAACAAACAGATGAAATTAATTTCATAATGTATTTTACTTAAGCCAATATATACAAATATTGGCATTTTAACATGTAATCAGTACAGAAAATTATCAATAAGATACATTACATTCTTTTTATCATACAAAGTCTTCAAAATCTGGAGAGTATTTTACACTTACAGCACATCTTAATACAGAAGCTAAATTTTCATCAGAAATGTTTCATCTATGTTTAGAGTTTATAAAAATATATTCTCAAAAAAAGTAGGATCACATACCCAAGCTGTTCCAAACATGCTTAAAAGTTTTCTAAAAACTGAATTAAATACCAAAACATCGTTTTCATGTAATAGTCAAATCTACATTTACAAAACTGGCTCGTCATTTTTAGAACAATTAATTTTACTCTGAAGCTAAAACATATCCATTTCAAAACTTTATCTGTCCGTAGTAAATTCACCAACACTTGTGTCAACTCAGTATTCACACTGGTTCAAAGGGTGTTTACCAATGTCAATAAAATGCTCTTCAAATTTTTTGGTCATTTTTGCAGCCAGCACACATGTTGTCAATTATGATACAATTTCTGCATATTGATTCATATTAGAAAAAAATTATTATTGATTTAATTACTTAAATTTAATTACTTAAATTCTTAATTTCAGCAAATCCCCATCCTGGTCTTGCTGGGCCACAAATAAATGTTTCCTTTCCATGAAATTCCAAATTTAACTTGTTCACATACAGTATGATATTGGCTAGGAAATACGAATCACACTGCCATTTTTTGTCTTTGATTTAGTGAATTTTATTTCAAGAAAATCTTGGAGTTAATAATACAGTAAATTTTGTAAAACTGTTCCACAACTCAACTGATAAATATTGTCAAAAATTACAAGATCATTAACTCAATTGTCTTCTGCTTTGTTCAGTAGATTGACAAACTGGCAATGAATTTTAACAACTGTACCTGTGATACCTTTCATTGAATATGCTTCAGAAAAGTGAGTACAAATATTTTCATAGCACTTAGTGAAATAAATCAATGAAGACAGTATCAGGCTGCTGTTTAAAATTCCAATAAAAAATCTAAAATAGCACTATCCACTATAATAGAAACATTTTTTCACATCTAAGTAAAGTTATTCTTAGATAGAAAAGAATTTCTAAAATATCCATGCCATAAATTCCATATTTTAGGATTCATAATTTTTTGTAAATTTGCAAGCATTTTGAGACAACATGTATCCAAACTATCAATGTAGCAGTGTCTCTATTATTTTCCAACCCACTTAAAACTGAGATAAACTACTTTTAATTTTTAAAATTTGAATTAACTGATCTTTGATACTGTTAGAAAGGTCTGATATTTTATGGACAGTTGTTTGGTGGCATAATTGAAGATCTTACACTTTCTGTAATATAGCATTTTTAGTCTTTTTCTTAACATTTTCTAACAGAATTTTCATTTGTAAAATAATAATTCATTTTACTGTCTATCAAAAAATGGTTTTGTGTGTCTGTGTGTTTGTGTGCAAGAATCTAAGTTGTTTACACTAAGTTGGCCAAAATTAGAAGCTCAAATTGTTAAAAATAAATTTTTTTGATTGATGTTTATTCTAGTATGAAATGACTGATTTAGTCAATTATTTTTGACTGTTGAGAAGGAAGCTATCAAATTCACCAAGCATTTGCTGTAAATAACATTGTCTATTATCTTTTTTTATTTTTATAAAACAAGGAACGTCTTTGTTTCATTCTGCTTCAGTAAATTGCAATGACCGTTCACTGGAAAATGTATAAGACGCCTTCCTTCAGTCTCTTATTTTCTTTTCTTTTCTGATCATAGTATTAGTTTCTGCATCTCCACTTGTTTCTCCCTAGTTAGTCTGCCTTCATTTTAAGTGAAAAAATTTGTCCATACTTATTTTTTACACTAAAAGTAATTTAATTGTATTATAATTAAAATAATAGCAATTACTTCAATTTAATGACCAATCAAGATTTACATGGTTACCACAGTAATTGGCATTGTCAGTGCAACATATTCAGAGGTACATGTTACAATATTTGCATTGCTGTGTAGAAAAAAATCACTTAAACTGGATCAATCCATTGACACTGACCAGAGCAGTGACGTGTCTGTGCACAACAGTAGAAACACTGCATGCACCCAGGAAGCACATCACTATCCAACAGTGATATCTGATGCTCTGCAAAGACTAAAGTGAAATGGAGTTGGACTGGAACGATAGTTTTGTTTAATAAAAAAATTTACATTATTTCCATTTTTGAATTTGAATTTAAATTAATAAAAATGAAATAAATGAAAAATTCAATTCCACAGTGATACTAATCATAGATCAACCACTCAATAGCCACACGGAGCCAGTGGCTACTGTATTGGACAGTGTCGACCTGACACATTGTATACAGTCAACAAATATCCTGTGAATAAACAGACCAGGTATATATATCTCTTTCCTCGACTTTGCATTTAAACCCTGGAAATTAAGACCTAAACATAGTGGCATCATACTCGATTCCTCTCTAATCTAACTCTAATGTCAGATCAATGACACAGAGATAATATCCAATTTTTCGTAGACTCGTGGGGATACCAGTGCTTAGAGTGGTACGGACAGCCTTCTGCAGCTGAGGGTAGCATGGTGTCATGGAAAAAATATTGAAGTGTGGGCAGAATGATTGAGGTTGGAGTCTTGTCGTCTGTGTGTTAGATTTCCCCTCTTCCAATGAGACTGCTTAGAATACTCCACATATTTGCTGCAAGGATCAAGTAAAAATATTTCTATTCATAAGTTTTAAAACATAGTCCAAATGTTAATGTTTTTATCTTGCCTGTGCCAGTAGGAAATCTGCCTCGGGCTGAATGCCACAGCATTCGGGAAGTATCCATGTCACAGAAAGCAGGATGGCTTTGCTATGTTGTTAGGGAAGCCCATGATACTCGCAGAGCACGTGTGGGCACCGTCAATACCAGAGAGATGTCTTACTATTAGCCAGTCACAGTGACACACAAAATTTGGAGATGACTACTTAATTGTTATTATTTCTTTTCTTCAGGCCGTGGGACTTAATAATTAAGAGTGCAGCCTCAGGAGCCAAACTACCTAGCTTTGAATCTCCAGCTTTTAGGGGATTTAAGGTTTGGGACTCAGGATTTAGTAATTGCATGACTTTGGGCACCTTAACTTGCCGTGCCTCATTTTCCTCATCTGTGAAATGGGGATAATAATGGCCCTATCCCATAGGGTTGATTAAAGAGTGAGATAATCCTTAGAAGATGTTTCAAACAGTGCCTGGCAACAGATTACGTTATAAATCAACAGTCAGTGATTGTCATCACCCATGCTGAGTCCACCCTGGATGGGCTTCCGGGGACTTCCTTCTTTTCATAATTCCTCTCCACCTGCTTCCTCACTAGGTCCTCTGTCCTCCAATAGGATCCTGGTTCTCACCTAGGAAATCACACCTCCTTGAGATCCACTTCATCACTAGAGGAGACAATAAGTCTTCCATTTTCTTCAGAATGGAGTATCTGTTAAAATAACTGTTCTTGCTAACTTTCATCACCAAATTCATCTCACATCTGAATTTAGATGCGGTATCATGCCAGGTTGTTTCTGCCTCTTTCTGTAGGCTCAGCAAAGAACCTTCCCACAAGAAAAGGAGTGAGAACGAAAGGAAATCTCATTCATTTATCCATGTATTCATTTCACAAATGTTTATCGAGTACATACTTTGTGTCCGATTCTGTGTATGAGCTTGGGCGTCAACTGTGAACAAAGTGGTAAAAAAATATTCCTACCCTCATGGAGCTTGTGCTTTAGTGGGTGGAGGTGGATAATAAATAATACCATAATAAATAAGCACATTATTCAGTAGTGTGGAAAATCATAAACACTGGAAAAAATTGAACAAACTAAGGGGGTTGGAGATGTGAGATGTAAGGTTGGACAATAATTTAAGCAGAGTACTCAGGGAGGGTCTTATTAAGAATAGGGCACTTGGGCAAATACTTGGGGGAGGTCAGGGAGGTAACCGTAGGGTTATTTGGGTGAAGAGGGTACCTGGCCGAGGGAACAGCCACCGGAAAAGTCCTAAGGTGGGAATGTGTCTGGCTTATTCAAACATAGCAAGGAGACTGATGTGTCTGGAGCAGAGTGACAGAGACAGGGCCATAGCGTGTAGGGCCGCATAGGACATTATAAAGAATATGGCTCTTACCCCTAGGAAAATTATTTGGGGGCACTATAATTACGAGGCTAGAGCTCCTAGTTGCATAGTTATTTCAAGTCAGCTTTGGGCAATGATGGTATAAATAGACCACAAAATTAGATTGTCTGAGCTGTCAGCAGCCTTTAAGGAAATTGAATTCTCCTGCCTGTCAGTCCTTGAATTCCTTATACAGAATTGCTACCATCTTGGACACCAGGCGTCTCATCTTCCCAAGGCAGCCCATCTTTCTAGTTCCGCCTGGTGGAGGAGTCTCCCTTTTATTGAGCTGACATCCGTCTGTCTGCCTATCATTGCCATCCATCACCTCGATTTCTGCCCCTCGGAGGCCTCTCAGCATAAGCACAATCCCTCTTCCTCCTGACAGCCCTTCAAATATTTGAAGACGACTGCCCTGTCCCTGGAGTTTTCTCTCCCCCAAGCCGCTCGACTCAGTTCTCGCTATCATTTCTCATACAACAAATATTTCCAGCATCTGCTCTCTCTCTCCTCTGACGGCTCAGTGTCTGTTTATTTGATACCCAGAAGGGAACCCAGATGTGTCTAGCTGGGGAAGACCAGGCCACAGCCATCCCATCCCTGATCTGCGCCAGGTTCTAGGCAGAAGTATGGTGAAGGGAGGCGACTTTAGAATCAGAAAGACGCGATCAGATCTCAGCTCTGCCCTTCGGTGTTGTGCAAGAGGTGGTTTCGCCTCTTCGAACCTCTGGTTCTGTGTCTGCAAAGTGAAGATGGTCACACCAACCTTGGAAATGTGTTGCAGGAGCTTAGTGGTTTGATGTCCCTGCAATTGCCTGATGCCTCGTAGAGGTTCAAAGTTAATTTCTTTATTTCCTCTGCACCTTTGATACTGTTTTCCTCCCCCACACACTGGAGAGTTTCATTCCCAGATCCAATCTCACAAAATCCAGCCTCCCGAGTCCCTGGGAGAAATATTCTTTAGGCTCTTTTTCTAATTCTTTAATAAGAGATATGTAGAATCTTCAGGGTTTTAAAAAAAAATTCTTCAACAAATTAATAGATTCAGGAGAGAAGTTTCACTGGCCTCAGATCCAGCTTCTCAGAGGCTGTGGAGGGAGTTTTGGGGTCATTCTGGTGGGTGATGGCCAAGTACTATGGGAAGGAGGGCATGCGTGACCTATCTTCTGGCTGCCTATCTTTGTAACGAAGTGTGGGTTTATTCTACACCCAGAAAGGCGGGCTCTTTCTTTGTAATACAGAACAAAGGTGTGACTGGAACTTTCTAACTATCTTAGAGCATCATAGACACAGCTCTGTAACGTATGTGACTTTCACTGCTCATCTGAAGCTGAGTGTATGGATAGACACAGTTTCTAAACGGTTGTATCCGTGGGGGCAAAGAAGTAAAGCTCCCCCATCACCCTCTGAAGCTTCGCTGAAAATGAGCTGACAATAGGCAGATTAATAGGAGAAAAAGGCACACAGGTGTATTAATATGCACAGGGAAAATGCACAGGAGACTGATTGCCCTTCCTCATACAGGAGGAATAGATGGGAGAATGTGAGTAATTTTGAGGGGTAGCAAATAATTTTAGGAAAATGAATGGACCTGGAAAACAGAAATTGGCTTGTAAGTAATGGGAATTTAAATGAGCTTGAGAGAAACACAGTATCTTGTAACAAAGTCCATCCAGGTGTGGCTCCATTTCTCCGTCTTCTTTCCTGCAATAGATCATGAAATCTCAGGAAGGGGATAGGAGGCAATTGTGTTCTCCTTGGTGGGTCTGGTCTTAAGGCAGATAAGGGAGTATCAGAGTAAAATTCCACCCTAGGCTGGGGATGGAGGAGTGGGGTGGGAGACAGGAGAGGTCAGGAAGTCCTTGGTTCCAAAGCAGCTTCTAAGGCCTCCCTATTTTAGTTCAAAATGCTCAGCATGTCAAGCACCATACTTTTGGGGTATTGTTGTCCGAGCCCCGACGTAAGCATTCTGATATGGGAGATGGAGAACTGCAGAAAAGGCTGCGGCACATCCGGGACATTATGAAGACCGGTTGTTTGGCCAAACCGAGCCCTGCTCCCCTCCGTCCTGGTTTGGAGGCTCCCCAGCCCTTGCATGGAATGTTGCCTTCTTGCCAAGCCCTCGTCTCAGCCCTCTCTCAGCGGACGCCGCACACTCCAGTGTCAGCTGAGCTTCCCAACCTCACAGCCGGCCCACTCTCAGCCACAGCCTTTTAACAGTCTTTGCCATCCCGGGACAACACCGTTCCAGGCCTCCAGTCCTTTGCATTTGCTGTCAACACCACCTGACGTTATCTTTTTCTACTTTTTTTGCCTAATGAACCCTGCTCATCCATTCTTCCCAATCCTACTCAAATATCACCTGATTCCTGAGGACTTCTCTGATTCTTTGAGGAAGAGCTTCTATCTCCCCCAACCCCATGCTCTTACAATACTTTGCATGTTCCTCCGTTCTCTTATTTTGGCTTATGGTGCTACACTGATGTGCTCATGCATCCGTTTCCTCCACTGGAGTCTGTTGTCGGCAATCCTTGGTGCTCCTTGGCTTGCAGCTGCATCACTTTAATCTCTGCCTCTGTTGTCACATGCCCCTCTTCCCTGTGTCTCTGTGTCCAAATCGCCCTCTCCTTTCTATTATAAAGACACCACCCACGGGATTAGAGCCCACCCTGTTCCAGGATGACCTCACTTTAACTTGATTCCATTTGCAAGGACCCTATTTCCAAATAAGGTCACATTTACAGGTGGGAGAAGGGTTAGAACTTCAAAATATCTTTTGTAGGAGGACACAATTCAACCCCCTGCACTAGGCTTTATGTGTCTGTGCACTGTTACTGGCATATCAGAGGTACATAAAAATGCTCATTAGATGACAAAGGAACAAATGAAAGAGGAAAGGCAGAGTAATTTATCCCAATATGCACACATCTGCTGCATGCCCCAACTGACTCGGCACCTGTGCTAGGCGCTGAGGTCACAGAGAATGACTTGTGGCTTCAGCTGTCATCATTTCTTCCCCACAATGTGCCTGAGCTTCCCAGTCGTGCATCCTCTGCAGTCCTCAGCTCACCCTGAGTCCTTTGGCTTGAAATAGACCTCCCAGTGTGTCTGATACCAGCGTGCTCATGACTAATTCAGGGCCGTCCTTGCAGTGAGCTTAGGAGCGTGGGAGCCCAGCTGGGACCTCCATTCCCCTAGGATCACCGGATCCTGCTCCCACTTGACAGCTGTGGGGATTTTACTCTCTGTATCTAGAACTAATCTGCAGGCTCTTTTGAAACAAGTCACTTCTCCCACCCTGTTCTGCTCTGAGTTTTATTTCCTCATTTGTATGAAGGAGATAATACCCAGTTTCCCCAGGTGATTGAAATAGTGATAATGGAAGTAATTGATGAGGCTAACTATTAGTTATTTAGCATTCAGAATTTATTTTGGCACACATTCTTCCTATCCCTGGATTCTCATCCCTTTGCAAGGTGACCTTGCAGCACCTCCCATCAAAAGGTGGGGGGTCTTTCTTTATTTCTCAAGGATAACTTTGGCCATGTGATTTGCACTGATCAGTGAGACAGCAGCAAATATGACACAAGCACAGGTTGGAAAGCACTTGGATATTGGTTCGTGCTCCCGTGGCTCTTGGTAGTCTTTAAAAAAGATTCCTTAGTGGTTCTGCCAGATGCCAGACCCCACTTTCCTTCTCCATAGTCCCTAGGGTTCAGAATGCCCTTGGGGTCCAGTAATCTCAGAGCCTTATCATTAGTGCCATATCCACTTATCAATGCGCTTCTTTCTTCAGATTATGTGCATTACTGAACAAATAAAAAACTGTCCATGGCTTCCGGGAATACTTGGTCTAAGACCACAAGCACTTTGCATAGAGAGTCTGAAAAACACCTTGCAACAGTGCTAAATATGCACATTAATTAAATACAGCCAAAGAGGTCTCATGGTTACACATTAATTCCAACTTAGAAAGGGATTTTAAAATCATATTTTGACTGGCCCTCGCAACAGTCCTATGAACCAAAATAGAGATTGCATCCCATTTTATTTATAAAGAACATGAGGCCTTGAGAGGTAACATGACTTGTTCAAGGTCACATGGCTAGTATATATGAGTTAGTTTTTGCTATGTAACAACCATCCCAAAATTAGTACTTTAAAACAACAATTATTTATTAGCTCATGTTTCTGTGAGCTGGCCATTTAGCTTGAGATCTCTTGGGCAGTTCTTCCTCTGGTCTTTCTTGGCTCATCCATGCAGCTATAGTCAGCTGAGGACTGCTTGTTTTAGGAGGGTCGCACTCATACGCCTGACAGCTGGTGGTGGCTATTAGCTGGGGTGATGGAGATGATCGGGCTGTACATCTCCCGTAGCCTAACCTGGGCTTATTCACATAGCAGTTGCCACAGAGTTTTCAAAAGCTGCCATAGCAAGTACTAACGTTCAGGTACTTTTCAACCTGTGCTGGCATCGTATTTACTACTCTCTCACTGGCAAACGTAAAGCATGTGGTCAACGTCATAATCAAAGAATAAAGAAATACCATTCACCTTTTGATGATAGGAGCCTCAAGATCACCTTACAATGAGGCAAGAATACAGGTCCAGTCACCCCCCATCCACAGGGATATATTCCAAGACCTCTCGTGGATGCCTGAAACCACAGATAGTACCAAACCCTGCATATGCTGTATTGTTCCTATACATACACACCTATGATGAAGTTTAATTTAGAAATTAAGAAAAGTAATGGATTAACAATAATAACTAATAATAAAATAGAGCAACTGTAACAATATAGTGTAATAAAAGTTATGTGAATGTGGTCTCTTTCTATCTCTCTCAAAATACCTTATAGTACTGAACTCACCTATTTTTATACGGTGAATAACTAAAACCATGAAGAGCGAAACCGTGGTAAGGAGGGCCTACTGTATAGGAAGATTTGTGTCCATTTTTTACAATTTACTATAGCTAGTAGGTGGTAAATATGGGGCAATCACTAAAAATTACTCAGTCCCCTCTTGCTCTGATGGGGACCTCAGAATGAGCCCAAATAATGCTCAGTTGATCAATGCCTTTTTTTCTATTGCTTAATGAGTTAAAATTACTCTCCTGCATTATGGGTAGGGCACATTACAAGTTTACAAACAGGTTTATGTCCTAATCCAGTGGCAGGACTATAACCAAGGGCTGGTTGTGAAAAGGGACCATGAGAGATGCAAGCCAGGAGAAGGTGTCAGTGGCTCATCTATCTCAATTTAAGTCAATAAACTTCTATTGAGCATCTCCTATGTCCCAGGCACTCTGTTAAGTTCATGCATACAAAGGTGCATAAATCTTGGTCTAATTGTTCAAGGAACTCTCAGAAGTCTAATGAAATAGATAAACATTGGAAAAAAGCCAATTATGATGCAGTGGAAAAAGTTCTATCAAAGATAGTTCATCTAAAGCCTTGGGGGAGCACACAAGAACAGCTAATTCTGTCTTGTAGGATGCAGTCTGAGATGGCTACAGAGAGAAAGTGCTAGTGCTGGGTGCAGTTTCACCTGTGTAAAAACAAGGAGGTGTTGACCTGTATGGTGTATTCTGGAAACAGCAAGACCACAAAAGCATGGAGGATGGGGGCTGGGGAGCAGTGGCCAGAGATGGAGACTGGAAAAGGTTATAAGTGGCTTTGAATGTCATGCTAAAGGCTTCAACATTCACCCTGATAGTTATGGGGTCACACAGGAGACTTGCAGAGTGGTCGGCAGGGGTCAGAGAGACATAACTTTACATCTGTAGAGTAGAATGATTGCAGGCTACATTTAGGAAGGAAAAACCAGAGACAGGAGATCAATTAGGAGGCTATTGCCAAGTAGGAGGTGATGATAGACTGAATCAAAGAGCTGTCAGTAGGATTGGAGAGGAGAGGATGAATTCTAAGCTATTTTGGAAGAGAACTTAATGCATGACTAGGTATGGGAGATGAGAGAGAGGGATGGAGACTCTAAGATTTTTGGTTTGGGCACTAGGTCAGGAGGTGCTGGGACAATGGAGTCTGGTAAAAAAGCAGGTCTTGTGGCGTGAAGGATGGAGCTGGGGAAAGGGTGGGGAGAACGGAGGGCAGATTGGGTTTGTGTCGTGTTCAGCTGAGAGATCAACGAGGATATCCTGAGAAACATCTGCATAAGCAGGTCATTGACTATTTAGGTTTGAAAGTCAGGAAAGAGAAACAGGTAAGAGATGTCAAACTAGAAGTCATCCACACATAAATGGAAAATCTATTACAATTTGACAGTAATTGATAGAAAGTCCAACTCAAGCTAACTCAAAACCAAACAAAATAATAAAAATACGGAGTTTTAAATTCTGCTAACAATATTACTGGGAAGTCCTAGAATAGTCTTCAGGCACAGCTGGATCCAGGGCTCCCAATGATGTCATCAAGTCTTATCTCTTTGCTCTGCTTCCCTCTGTATGTTGGCTTCATTCCAGGCACATTTTTCTTTTTTCTTTCTTTTTTTTCCCAAATGATGGAAGCATGCCCTCCATCAGTTACTCATTTGTGATATTTTGTCCATCCATTCAGACTTAGAGGACATAGTTTTAGGACTTGTACTAGGAAAAGCCAGGGCATCCCCCAAGGAACCCTCCTGAGGCTTCTGGACTCGTTTGTTTTAGAGACTTCTGGAAGATTTGGAGGTTTTTAAAAATATCTGGGTCCATTTGATAGATGACTGGCCATGTTCAAATCAGACTTCTTTTACTGCAGCCAGCTGGAGTACCCTGCTAGGGTTCTACTCTGCGCAAAATTGAGGTACCCCCAAAGAACTTGCCTGAAGTTTCTGGTGCCCCGATTTCTGGATGTTCTGCAAAAAAGAAAGCAGAAGTGTGTGTTTAAATACCATTCCTGGGTGTCTTGGGTTCTTTGTGCTCCTCACCTGGCCCCCTTACCTTGCCTCCTGAGACGCCAGATGGGTGAGAGAGCCCACAGAAAGAACACAGAAAGAACAGATGAGGATAAACTTTGGGAACACCTACATTCAAGGGGTCAGCAAAGAAGGAAGTATTAGCAAAGGAAAATAAAAGATGCCAGTGAGTTTGGAGGAGAACCAGGAGAAAGCCACTCCATTTATCTTCCTTCCAGAAGAAAGCCAGAATTATCAGACATCCTGTCTGTATCTTGTACTTCTGTCCTCAGGAGTCCTCTTCACCAGACAGTTAATTTCTTTAGAATGTTAAGCACTTCGCCGACTGCTGTAAACAGCCCTAAGGTGCACATCCAACACCCATCACGCAGATTAAACCATTAATATGGAAAGGGGGAGCAGCAGAGGAGACAATAAAATTCAATTTGGTATTATTTCCCCAAGAAAAGCATAAGTCAGTACAGAGTGCTGTATCTTAGCCTCTGAAGACACCTCTTTCCAAGATAATTAACTCCTTTTCTCTGGAGCTTAGCATTAGCAGCTCCAGTGCTTCCTATAAGGGGATCTTTGTTATCCCAATTGTTTCTAATATGATTATAGCTAATTCAAGAATTAAGAGTTTAGATCAAGTAAGAGGAAGATAGTTGTATTTTTCTGATTGTCAGTTTCTTCATCTAAAATAATGGGTAGGCCAAGCACAGTGGCTCATGCCTACAATCCTAGCACTTTGGGAGGCCAATGCGGGAGGCTCATTTGAATTCAGGAGTTCTAGTCCAGCCTGAGCAACACAGTGAGACATTATTGCTATAAAAAATTTAAAAATTGGCCAGGTGTGGTGGTGCACACATGTAGTTCCAGCTACTCAGGAGGCTGAGGAAGGAGGATTGCTTGAGCCCAAGAGCTGGAGATTGCAGTGAGCTATGATGATGCCACTGTACTCTAGCCTGGGTAGCAGAGTGAGACCCTGTCTAAAATAAAATAAAATAAATGGGTGTAAGTCACAGCTCTCTCAGGGTTGCTGAGAAAATTAAATGACATAATGTTTGCCAAGTACTTCGAATGGTTCTGGCACATACAAAAAAATTATGTTGTAGCCAGTACTATGAAACCTTTGGAATGTCCATTTTTCTATCCCTAACAGTTAGCACTTGCCTTCATGAAGTTTTTATTGAGGCGAGACACACACAAATAAGCAAGTGAAATACGTAGCATGCAGAGGGGACCAAAACATGTCACCCAAAGAATGTGTGCCACTTTGGCATAAGGATTATTTTGAGCTGAAGGAATCTGCAATTCAAAAGATGCAAAAAGAAGCTGTTCCTAGAGCTTCCCTTCTTTGACTAAAAGCAGAAACTTCTGAGAAAGAGGACTGCTACACATCCCTTCTTCCAGGGAAGTTTTGTGGTCATGAGGAAGACAGAAAGTGAGTACTGGGTTGGACCTGCACAGATGACCCTTCCTCCATTAGTTCCCCCATAGACTTAACCTTCCTGTTCACGCCAGCGTGGGAGCCTAAAGCCTTTTCCTTTGTCTGATCTCTTCTCTACCAGTGTATTGTTCTTTGTTAAGATGCTGTATAAGCCCAAGTTCTAACCACCCCCTTGAGCTGCTCATCACCGGTTTTCTCCCACGTGTTAATAAACTCTGTTTCTCTCCAATTAATCTGTCTTTTGTCAGTCTAATTTGCAGGACTCCAGCCAGAGAACCTAGGAGGGTACAGGAACAAGTTGGGTTTTTTTTTCTCCCTTCCCCACACATGTCAAATGGTACAGAGGAAAATAAAGCATGGAAAATAGCTAAGGAGTGTAGAGGAGGAGGATGCTAATTTAAAATAGGAAGGTGGGCAAGGCATGTTTCCAGCGAACATTTCTTTCCTATTGCTTATAGCTGAGGGCATCCTGAAGGTAATATTAAGCTTCCTAATAAGGCTTGGTTGTTGGCTTAGAGACCTTGCAGTTGGCAATGAATGTGGTTGAGTAACCAGAGGATGATAACTACGTGTGTGAGCATGGGAAAGTGCACGGACTGCTAAGAGGCACACAGGTGTGCCAGGTGGGCTACAAGATCCGCCAGACCATGGAATGCCTCTGTCCCTTGATCCAAAAGCATCCCTTGATGCTCTGGCATCTGGCCCAAGTCAGTAGGAGACAGAAAGTCCTCCATTGTATTTCCATAACACGGCTATTTCAAGACAGGACTCTTTAAACAAAACATTACAAAGGATTATCGGATCATAGAGGAATAAACACAGGAGAAAAATAAATCTTGAATCTGTTCTGTCTAAAATGGTAGGCACTAGCCCCATGAGGCTATTTGAATCTAAATTTATCAAAATAACATAAAATTAAAAAAAATCACTTTTAGTCATACTGGCCACATGTGCTTAATAGCTACGTGTGACCAGGGGTTACTGTATTGGACGGTGCAGGCATAGAACATTTCCATCACTGTGAAAGGCTTTATTGAACTGAGCCATGCTGGCCTTGGTAATATGGCTCAGAACGGTGCTACTCAAACTTTAATGTGCACGTGAATTACCTAGTGATCTTGTCAAAATGATTTGAATTCATTAGGTCTGGGAGCGGTGCCTAAGATTCCGCATTTCTAATAAGCTCCCTGGTGGCCAAAGCTACTGGTTCACCTCCACCCGTTAGCAGCAAGGGCACAGAGGTCCCGGTGTGTTCTCCAGTGCTTGCAGAAAGGCACCCAGGAGCTTCTACACTAACTTCTTCCACACTCATCTGGGGTCTTATCTCTCCCTTCAAGGTAGAAGCCCTACAGTATATTAACCCCACTGTTCCTTACTAGAAGGTCGTAGCTTATGGACCAATACCTGGACTAAAGACCCAGAATGCCTGTATTACGCTTTGGAATTTACGAGCTGCATGAACTTGAACAAGTCACTTAACCTCTCTGTGCCTCAGTTATTGTCATCCAAACAGGGAAAATAACAATATCTTAGAATGTTATCTGAAATTGTGCAAGTGCTCTATGAACGTTAGCTATCATATTTATTAATCAAGTAGGTTTGGTCGCATGCCTCGTTTTCTCACGTATCTATTCTGTGCTAGAAACTAGGGGACATAGACACGGTCAAGACACAGTCCTCGACCTTGAAGAGCTCCCGGCTAGGATTCCAGATGTCTGGCACTGCACAGGTCTTTGGGAATGGGACACTATGTACCTTGTGTAATAAATAAGATGTCTCATGGTGTTAGATGGCACATTTCTGTGAAAATCGATGCTTCTCTGTTAACGTGCTGCTCAGTATTTCTGTTGATGTTACAGGGCAACCCTGCTTATAGCTTGGCTGGTAAGATAAGGAACCTACATGTGCAACCAGAAAATGTGCCTGTCTCTGCACAGTGTCACATTCAAGGAAAGACAGCCCAGCAACCAACATTATTCAAAGCGAATTTATGTTTTTACTGTCTTCTTTCAAAGTGTGTCCTGGAGGATGCAATTTATTACTCAAAGCAGTGCTTCTAAAAATCTCTCGTCTCTGTTCCTTTCGATTTCCTTTCTTTTTCATACCAAATCGTGGCCCCAAATCAGGCCTGTGATTCTTTCCTGCCTGGTTCTCTCCATTCTTAGCCTCAGACCCTGCTTCTCTCATCTGCCCATCCCGCCGACAAGCATTTCCTGTTACTTCCTCGTCCTCCAGTCCTGATGTTCACAGGCCTCATTCCCTTTCCAAAGGCCCGTGCCCCTGGCCCCTTCTGAATCTTGCAACCTCCTGTGAGAAGAAGTCTGGCTCCAGCTCTCACCGTGTCTGGGTGGAAATCTGCCCATTTCTCAGATAACAAGGGAGAGTCAGAAACTGACCCTGAAAACAAAAATCCTTCGTCCACAGAAAGGAACTTGGAGGGTGTGGTAGGCAGAATTCTAAGATGTCCCCTAGGGTCCCCACCCCCTGGTGTACACACATTCCCTACGTTATCCCTGGGACTGCGAACACGATGGACATGACTCCCGTGATTGGTTGTGTTCGATGACACGTTCACTTTGAGGAAGGGAGATTGTTCAAGGCCAGCTTGACCAAATCAGATGAGCCCTTTAAAAGCAGATGTTTTTCTCTGGTTGGGCACCAAGGAACAAGTCAGAGAGATGTACTCTTGCTGGCCTGGAAGAAGAAGCAACAACCACGCTGTGAACTGGCCGTGGGGTCCACGTGGCAAGGAAAGTGGGTGTCCTCTGGGAGGTAAGAGAAGCCCTGAGGACCTCCATCCTACAACCTCAGGGGATGATTTTGGCCAACAACCTCAAGGAGTTTGGGGCTGGATTCTTTCCCAGAGTATTCAAAACAAAAAATGTAGCCTGCTGGCACCTTGATTTCAGCCTTGTGAAACCCTGAGACAAGAACCCAGCCATGCCACGGCTGGACATCTGGCCTACAGAACTATGAACTAACACATGCGTGTTGTTTTGGACCTCTGAGTTTGTGGTAATTTATTACCTAGCAATAGAAAATCAACAGAGAGGGAGGGTAAGGACAGATAGGATCTGAAAGCTCATACATGAATAATTTGTTTCTGATGTGGATGCAAATATCATGAGTCACACAGTGCAAGGGCCAAGAGCTAAATGGGCAGCCCTGATGGCAAATGCTGATGAAGCCAGTGGAGGGGACCCTGTGGCCTGGGGCAGCAAGAAATGCTGCACGGGAGAGATGGAGCGCGTGCCAGTGACCACGGGAGAATTTGGTAGCTGGGTAGAGAACAGGGAAAGCTTTTGGGTAAGGGGAGAGATTGAAGCAAAAGAGTGTGAGCAGAAATATGCCAGATGGGTTACAGGGCGAGTGAGGAGGCTGCTGCCAGCCCTGCCTGCCTTCCCTTCTGACTTTGCCGCAGCCGTTGCAGACACCCAGACAACTCCCGGGACGTGTCATATGCTTTCACGTCTCCAGGAATTGCATATGTCCCTTCTTCTGCCTATGACTCCCTTTCCACCTTCCTCACTTGACCTTGAAGACCCAGCCCCAGGCTCGTCCTCTACATACCCCTACGTCCTAATCTCAGACTGGTGAGTCCCAAACCCGGGCTTTCATGTCTCTGTGAACAGACGCTGCGACATCAGTGAACTTGCTCTTTCTGCTCTTCCACGTTCATAAAGCAACTCTTTGCTAGGTCAATAATCAACCTCAAATTCGTCCTTTGGCCCTACTTCTCATTTCCAAATGGCAGGTTTTTCCTTAAAGTGGGACACAACCCGCAGGCTAGCAGCCCAGTTCTGTAGGAGCCAGATTTCTGTGGATCTCTAAGGCGGCTGGAGCTGCGAGGAGCTTCCTGAGGCTCCCGAGAGAACTGGAGGGCCCCGGGCTCTTCCCACGGGATCCTCGATCATGTTCTCATTTCCTCCTCCAGAAACATGGGGCTAAAATAAACCCAGAAGCTGAGGAAGGGCTGAGTCAGAGCCCTCAGAGTGGAGCAATCCCTGCACGACTGCTCCTTGTAAGAAACATCCCCGTCGAGCCTGAGTTGTTGATGCCAAAAGCTGTAAGTGAAAAATGAGCTCTCCTAAGGCAGGCTGGGAGAAGGCTCTCCTTCCTGGAGATGGCACGGTGCTTAATAGCTTGGAAACTTTCTGTGCCAGTGCAAGAGGAGTGGCGTACATCCCTCTGAGCAGGGGAAGCCTGGTGACTAGGAAGAAGGAGCCTGTGCTGAGGGTGAGGCAGGAGGATTGCTTGGAAGCCAGGTGACATGAGGGTTAGTCCCAACTTCATTGCTTGCCAGGTGTGTCACATAAGTTAAGGTGTGCGTTAACTCAGCTGCAAAATGAAAGTGTGAGCCCGGATGTTTTTCAAGTCTCCCTCTGGCCTTGGCTTTCTTTTGGTTTGTCTGAGCAGCTCTCCAAAGGCCAGGTTTCCAAACTCACTCTCAGGCCCTGGGTGACGTGAGATGTTAAAGGTAGAGAAAGGAATTCAGATGTGGCCTATGGCAGCCACTGCTCAGGTGAGTCAGGTTCAGTGAGCACCCACTGCCCAGGCACCCGCTGCTGTGCCAGGAGCCTGGGAAATGGCTGGGGATACAGAGCTGAGATAAACCAGGTTGCTTCAGGAACTCACTGTTCAGCAGGTGAGGGTGCGAATAGCAAATGTGGACAACAGGCTGGGCACTGTGGCACATGCCTATAATCCCAGCTACACAGGAGCCTGAGGGAGGAGGATTGCTTGAGCTCAGGAGTTTGAGACCAGCCTGGGCAACATAGCAAGATCCCATCTTAAAAATATTTTTTTAAAAAATTAGCTGGGCGTGGGGGTGCACGCCTGTAGCCCCAGCTACTCAGGAAAGATTTCTTGAGCCCAGGAGCTCGAGGCTGCAGTGAGCTATGATCAACAGAGTGAGACCCCATCTCTAAAATTAAAAATATATATATATGAACAATGAAAGGATGACCGGCAACACAAACTCCTTTGTTAAGCCCCGAGTGAATGACTTGGGAAAATAGCTCAGAAAAAGGATTAGTCCATGACAGTCCAAGTGAGACTGGGCTCCAGCTGAGAACCCAGGTCTGTTCCCACCTCAGTCAAAAGCTTTTATTAAGAAAGGTCATTATGAAACGACCAGAGAGATCAAAATTCATTTTCTTCAGATGATCTAACATTTTAGTATCTATGTAGTCTTCCCCAGACAGCAAGAATAATTCAGGGTTGGTTATCATCCCAGAGTGTCCCCATACTGAGAGAAGAATCATTCACACACACTGATGGGGGCCACTCAGCCTAAAAGCCGGCTGTATGAAAAGTAAGAGACTAAACGATTCCTAAAGAGGTCAGGTTATATTTCAATCATATTCCTCCTCTCGTAGATTTACCACACTCAGCACTTCCAAAATGTCTTTCAAACATTTAAAAATATTTCTAATATTTGCATTTTAAGCCACATTTAAAGCAAATATTAAGATTTAATTACGTATTTTAATATTTTCAAATATCACTTGCAAGCCTTCATTTAATTTTATAATTTTCTCATTGGGCTTTTTTTTTTTTTTTTGCTTTCAACTTTTTAAGTTTGAAGCTTCAAAAAATAAAATCAGCGAAATTTGAAACATTATACATACAGAGGATGAATAGAAGATATACAAAGAGGAGACTGAAGAAAATGTACTATGTGCAGTATGTATATAAAATCTATACTATGTAACGATATAATCACCAATCAGATTCCCCCCTTTTTCACCTGAGTTCATCTAAATTGTGTTTGTCATTTGTAACCATAACTATAATACAGCACGTGAAGCACGTAGGGCGGTATCTGGTACACAGTCGGTGCTCAATAGGTACTCATCCTAGTCGTGATTCACTGATTCAGTCAACAAACATCCACTGAATTTATATTATGTGCCAGCTCTGTATCAAGCACTGGAGAAAGATAGATGTGACCTGGTGCCCATGCCAGGGCCGCCAGGCAGACAGACAGCTGCGACTGAAACTGATCACAGTTCAGGTTAGTGGAGAGCTCTGCGCGGTGACTCTGGGACACAGAGGAAGGCGTGACTCGTCTGAAGGGGGAGGAGGAATTTTCCAGCCAGCATGGTGGGAGGAGACTGGTTGTTCCACCAGAAGGGATGACATGGACAGAGGCACAGGGACCTTGGTGAGCAGGCTTGTCCCTGTGCACGGTTGGGTGGGCAGGAAGGGTGGGGTGGGCCAGGGAAGGATTTGCACTTTTTCTTTTGGGACAGGGAAACCAACAGGATCATATAAGAGCGTCAAATCTAGGGGGAAGATTTTTCTCACAGTGGGGTGGAAGTTTTGAGCTTATGTAGTAATATCATTCATCACTGCGTGTGACAATAATAATAATTGCTAATATTTATAGAGCCTGCTGAGCACGGGACATGCATTATGTCATTTGATCACCACAAAAATCCCCTGAACTATCTGCTATTATTACTGAGAGGCAGTAGAATTTAAGGGTCATAAATGCATCCTCTGAAGCTAGATTATTTGTGCTGAACACTTGGTTTCACACTTGCTAAATGTGCACTTTTAGGCAAGTAACTTAACTTTTCTGTGCCTCAGTTTCCTTGTGTTTATAATGGGGTAATAAAAGTGCCGCGCCGACGGGGTTGCGGAAAAGATTAAATGAGATTCTGCCTCCACGGCATTTAAAATAACGTCTGTCCAATACACGGTGTTTAATGAATGTTGCAGCTTACTGACCCATTTCAATGAGGAGGAAGCTGAGGTTTGAGGGAGGAGGTCATGTTTCAAATGTCACACAGCCAGAAAGCTGAAAATTCTGGATTCGAACCCAGGAAGTCTCACCACAGAGCCCAACTTTGTCACCGTGAACCAAGCCAGGTTCAGTTGCTCACGTGTGGGTCTCTGGCAAACTTGGGGCATGCTTAACTTTCAAAGACTTTCTTAAGTCATCCTCCCCAAAAAGTCCAGCCAGAAGGGGATGAGGAAAGGTTAGTCTCTGTGGTCATCGCCACCTGAAAGAAACTGGTTAATTACTTACTGTCTTTATCCAGAATTTATTCACTTACTGAGCTCCCCCTAAATGTCAAGCATAGTATTTTGTCATTTCACGTAAATTATCTCAGGTGCACTCCGCCACCAAATGTGTATGACTGTTCCCATTTTGTAAGTGGGGACACCGATGCCCAGAGGGGCTGAGTAATGTGACCAAGACCACACGGCTGCCGTTGACATTCCGGTGTCTGCTCCACACCATCTGCAGGGCTGAGCTGATCACGGAAACGGCAGCCCGGGTTCCAGTGGGAGAAGCCAGGCCTAAGCCAATTAGTGCAGAGCATCATGCCTGCGCCAGAGATCAGCTCAGACAGGAGTATACATGTGAGTTAAGAAGGCACAAGGGACGTTTTTCTGGTGCTTCTGAAAATATTATGCTCACTCTTTAGAGAAAGCATCAGCAGGAGATAGTCTCATCCTTTGAGACGACTGTTGTGTGTGGATTTGAGGTCTGGGGACGCCGTAGCCATCGCACTGTCTGCACATGACACTGGTGCAGAAACGGGCATGGCCAGGAGAATCCCAGGGACCACCGGATGAAGCCAATCCTGAAGCTTCCAGCTATGTGGGCCACATGACATCCTCATTGTTCCAAGCAGTCTGAGTCAAGATTTCTGCACCGCTAGCAAGGCAAGGAACTTGGTTCCAAGTCCAAGTTCAAACTGACTCCCCAATTCATGCCTTTCTCCCGTGCTCAGCGGCTACAAACATGGTCCTTGCATTCAAGGTGATTACCATCTGGCAGGAGGTTTTGGCATTCTGCTACAGTGGCAGATTTGGTCATCAGTCACAATGCCAAGCTGATGGTGGTTTGAGTCATTGTTTTGCTGTTGGCCTATTTCTTTCATAATAAATATGTATTGCTTAGATAATAAAAACAACAAAGGGGAAAATTCCATGTGAGGCAGAGGTAAACAGAAAAGCTCTGCCTTTAGAAGGCTTATGTAAAGATCGAACTGTATGATCTGTGTTTAGCATGCTTTAAAGGATGCTAAGTTGGGAAGGACCAAGGACAGGACAAGGCACGGCACCTGTTATGACACCACTAGGCACCTGTTATGACACCACTAGGCACCAGTGACTTTTGAGACCTGATAGTTAATTAGGAGGAGCTGGTCACAGTTATTATCAAATCCCTGATTTCTCCAAGTGAATGGGTAAGGGCTGGATTGAGGAGGGCTGGAGGAGAGGGGGTGAGAATCCTTTGAAGCTCATTTCTGGAAGCTTGGACCCTCAGGATCACTGCCTGCCTCCTTGATGGATTTCCTTGCTGTTCCTGAGCCTCAGAAGTGTCCCTTCTGAGCCTCTGACCCTCTAGAACTGACCCCAGCTATCCCTTTGTTGCTAAGGATGTATCATCTTGCTGGGCTTTGCCAGGGGCATTAATAAAACAGTACCTGTGATTACAGCCACACAAAAGTAGGCAAGTAAATGACCCCAATTTGGAGAGCAGAAACCCACTCTTCAGCTGTAGTGGAATTCCTGACCTTCCTACCCCAAAAGACACAGGCTAAGATTCCTATTCTCCCAACTGATTGGATTAATTTCAGCCTCATAAACAATCCCTTTCTCCAGCCCTGTCTACCTGCTTTTGTTTTTAACCTCAGAAAACGTCATGGCAACAAAGCTCAGAGGAAAGATCACAGTGTCTGGAGTCAGGCAGACATAGGCCTTCGCATCCCAGCTCTGCCGCTTGCTAGAACTCTGATTTTGAGCAGGTTGCTTGAGGTCAGCTTCCTCATCTGTAGGGGGTTGGGATGAATTAAACGATGCAATAGAAACCTTACAAATGCATGAAATTACCGGGGAATTGATGTGCTTTTGGAGAAAGTATGAGGCAGAGAAGAAAGAAGGATGCTTTCTTCTCCCAGGGATGAGAATGGAAGACAAGGAAGAGGGTTCCAGCTGAGGGAAGAGACAGTGCAAAGTGTAGGGACAAATGAAGTCCGACAGAGCTGGAACATAGAATATGGGAAGTAAATTAAGGCTGGAGAGTGCAGAGTGATCCCGATAGTTCAAAGCTATATAAGGACTTAGCACATTGTCACAAGAGAAACGAGGAATGACCGAAGGGTTTTAAGCGAGGGAATAATGACTTAGGTTCTCAAAACTTCACCTGCCTGTGCAGAGAACAGACTGCAGAGGGTCAGGGCTGGAGACAGGCAGCCCAGTCAGGAGGCTGTGAGCCAGTCCAGGGGATGGGGTGTCGGCCCGCATGAGGGATGCAGGTGGGTGTAGGGGAAAGAGGATGATCACGTCACTTGTTAGTTCTATGGCTTCAGGGAAGTCGCTTAACCTCGCTTAAGTTACTTAACCGTTACTGAGTTAAGTCTCAGGGGTTTTTTCAATTACTGATGGAGGACAAAAAGAGCATTTGCATCCTAGAGTTGATAGGGGATTAAACAAGAAGATGCATATAGAGTATGCCACAACATCTGCCACACTCTAAGTGCTGGCAAGGTGGAAGTGACCGTTATCACTTTAGTGGTGGACGTAGTAGTCTCGGCAATGTCACAGGCTGCGTTCAAGGAATGTTGCTTGAATGAATGCAATAAATGAATGGACAGTAAGTATGAGAAAAGGTCCTTTTCAAGAATACAATCCTGGTTAAAAGGCACAAATAGTCCTGATGAGGAAGGACGGAGAGACGTAAGGAGGGTTGATGTCTAAAGAGGTCCACGGGTCCTCTTGATGAGCTCTTCTGAGAGTTAGGACACAAAGAGGTTGTGTCCAAACAGTGGACAGGTGGGGCAGGCAGGCTGGAACCCTTTTGAAGAGGGTCAGGAAACAAAAGCTTGCAAGCCGTCCAGGTTTCTGGAAAGGCTACTTTTACTTTAATACAGGAAGCCTACAGAAGAAGTACAACCCCTAACCCTAGTCCTCTTTGCCTCTGTCTTCCCTGCCAGGAAAATTAATCATCACGTTAGGAGTGTGGGTGTTAAAATGCATCGGAGGAAATAAAAATCCCAGAGAGATGAAGATGCAGTGAGAGAACGTGTTGTTCTAGTAAATGCATTCAAGTCTCATTGCTCAGACAAATGGCATGTGAGCATTTCATTTCAAAACAGGAATGTTTCTATTGCTTTTGCATGTTTTGTAGGAATGTACGCTCATTATAAAACTCTCAGGCTATCCACAGGGACTATTTTGAGCACTGTCTGTATGGCAGGAACTAGGCATAGAGCCTTGTATGTAATTTCGTCATTTAATTATCACCCACACTTATTGTGTTGGTAGTATCATTTACCCATTCTGCAGCCAGTGAAACTGAGGCCAAGAGAGGGTAAGTGACTTGTCCAGAGTCAAGTAGTTCTATAGTCATAACTCATTCTATGACTTGCTAGTTTGGACAAGTTACTCAACCAAACACTGAGGTCAGTTTTCTTTGACTGTTTATGAAGGATAATAATTGAACTGGCCGACTCGGGTTTCAAATCCTCTCTCTCTTGGGAGACTGAAGTGTAGTCAGACACTGGGGCCACACTCCGGTTCAAAACCTTGTTCTACGACTTACTGACTTTATGTCTTTGGGCAAGTAGCATAGCCATGTGCCTCAGTTCCTCTACTGGAAAGTGAGCATCGTAACAGTACCCATGGGCTGTTGTGTGGATTAGATTAGCCGATCCAGGTGAAAGGCTTAGAATAGTACTTAGTATATTGTAACTATTAGCTGATATTAATATTATTAGTAGCAATAGTAGTTCTATCCGGTTCTGCTAGGACAACATAACTTATCCTGGCAAGGTTCATTAGAGGAAAAAGAATGGGTTTCAAGGGCAGACAGAGAGATGCCTCCTGAGGATTAAAGGAGCTAACATCTGTGAAACACTCAGGGCAGTGCCTGGAAAATAGCCAGTGCGTATGCCCATAATACTAGCTGCTATGGTCAACCATTACTAGCTATAAATTTCAGAGCACAAGCTCTTAACTGCTATTCGCTACTTCTTCACACTACATTACTGTGCCTAAAAAAAGTCTTCATCCAGATGTAGAGATTGTTCATGGTTTCATGTGTATTCTTCCGTACTTTGGAAACAACGATAAACATGTCTCTGCAACATTCACTTCTAACTGTGAGTTAAACACAGTGGGTGTGAATTCTGGCTTTGCCACATAGTAGCTGTGTGACCTTGGGGAAGTAACTTAATTTGCCTAAGACTTAGTTTCTTTATCTGCAAAATGGGGATAATAACACCTATCTCATAGAGTGGTGGTGTGGACAAAACACAACATCTGAAGGCACATAGGACAGAAATTTGCCATGTAGGTTTAAAAAAAGACAGTGGTTTAAAATGGAGATTCTGTACAATAGCCTGAGTAATCCTTATAAATCAGCTTATGTTGTTTTCCTCCTTCAACTCTCTGAAAATTTTCCCATTGTGTTTGGAATTAAATTCACATGCCTTACCTTGGTCTATGTGAAGGTTTTTGGTGGACTAAGAAATGTTATTTCCATTTCCTACCTGAGTTCAGGACTGAGATAGAGCTAGGCAAGTAAGTTTGATAAATCTGTTCCAAGGATATGGTTTAAATCCATGGGAAAGTAGGTGTTATGGACTAAATTGTGCCCGCCCACCCACCCTAATTCATATGGACACTGACCAGCCCACCCCCACCCCCAGTGTGACTGTACTTGGAGACAGGGCCTTTAAAGAGAGACAGGGTCTTTAAAGAGCCCAGAAGTATTATTTCAATTGCACTCCCAGCATACAGAGACATGAGGAGTGAGAGATACAAATTTCCCTACTGAGAATCTACAAGGCCACAAAGGTGGGGACCTAATTCAATAGGACCGATGTCCTTATAAAAAGGGGAAGAGATACCAGGGACGCACATGCAGAGACACAGCAAGAAGGTGACCATCCGTAAGCCCCGAAGAGAGGCCCCAGGAGAAACCAAACTACCGACACCTTGATCTTGAACATCCAGTCCCCGGAACTGTGAAAAAATAAATTTCTGTTGTTTAACCCACACAGTCTGTGGTATTTTATTATGGCAGCCCTAGAAAACCAAAACAGTAGATGTGCTAAGATGGTACCCAAGAAATACCCTTATTTTCCAGATCACAGGCAAAGGTGGGCAGCCCCAGGCTTCCTCTCCGAGGCCCTGCCCACGTGCAATCTAAGGCAAGGAGGGACAGAGAGTGTCTGCCTCCTGTAGGTCCCCTGGATGCTGAAGAGAGAAGAGAGGAAGGGCTAGGGCTCAGTTTGTTTTCTAAAAGTCACACACTAGCTAAGTCATTCCTCCTCCTGAGGAGTAGTGGGTGAGAGACAGAGACAGCCCAGAAATACAGTCGCCCCTTGGTATTCATGGGGGGTCGGTTCCAGGACCCACCTTCCCTCAGACCCCCGTGGATGCCAAAATTTCTGGATGCTCCAGTCCCTTACATAAAATAGTGTAGTGTGTGCATTTAACCTATACACATCCTCACATAGACTTTAAATCATCTCTAGATTACTTACAATAACAAATACAATGTAAATGCTGTTTAGTTGCTATACTTTATTGGTTTTTAAATTTTTATTTATTGTTTTTTTTCCTGAATATTTTGCATCCATGGTTGGTTGACTCCATGGATACGGAACCCACAGATATGAGACATGAAGGGCCAACTGTATTACTCTGGTCGAGTCTCTTCATATTGGAGACATGGCGAGCAGGGCTAGGAATGGCCCTGCTAAGAATCCGCAAGGCCTGGCGTGATGACTCTTTCTCTAACTTCTCACCCCACTCTCCTGCTTGTTCCCCGTTCTCCAGGCACATGCGTCTCCTTTCTGTTCCTGTGTTCTCGCAAGCTCTTTGCTCATTTCAGGGTCTTTGCACCTCATCTTCCTTCTGCCTGAAATGTCTGTCTTGTTCTTATCCCTCAGGGCTCAGTCCATATGTCACCTCCTCAGTGAATTTTCCCCCCTAACCACCTTACTTTGACTGGCCACCTGAAGTTACTCTCAAATTGAGGGTCATGCTGTCTAATTCCTTTCTTTATAGCACTGAACCAAATCTGCAATTACCTTTTACATTTTACTGGTGTACTTATTCTCTGTCTCTTTTAAAGAATACAAATCTGTTGGAAGTACCTGGCATATAGCAGATGTTCAATAAAAACTTGTGGAATGCATGTTAAGAAAGAAAAGAACAATCTTTGAGATCCAGGAGCTGGCCTGGCACTGTCAGGTAGGTCTTGTGTTGCTGTGAGCTGACTTGGCACTTATAAGCTATGCCTGTCGGACATAAAAAGTTTCAAAGAATGTCACAGCAGGCAAAGTTACTCTGCAACCAGGATGGAACAATATCATAACAAGACCATAAACATCACCAAACATCTTGACTAATATTAGTGACTACTTCTTGTTTTTCAGTTATAGCTTTAGCCTCGTTCCAGTCTGCCCTCCCTGTAGATGAGATTTAAGATATTCAAAAAGTAATTCCTAATTCCTAACAGTCTCCAATCCAGAGCAAAGTCCTAACCTTAAACCATCCCCCAAATCACCCAATCAAAGTCCGAATCTGTAATAAATCATTTCTAACAGCCAATAGTTCCTCATGGCATGCATCCTTCCTCACTGCAGTGAGCAATAAACTCACCGGCTCAACTACAGGTGTGTTCCTGGTGGTCTTTGGCTGGAGGACCTTGGCGATGTAAATTGAAAGTCCACGGACACATTTAACTTAAGAATCATCTGGATCTAGGGACTTAATATCAGGACAATGTCTTTCTCCCCATATTTAGATCCACCTTCTTCTTGTGTTGGCTTCTTCCCCGGTAGGAGCTTTCGTTGTAGTAGGTGAGACAGCCACTGGCACCCCAACCCGACACCCGTAACAGTCTATTTTGCAAAGGGAGTGGAGATCTGCTGTTTTCCAGTGACCTAACATCGAACCAGAAGATACTCTTTAGCTTTTCTCTGATTGGTTTAGATGATTATCCCGGGACTAATTGCAATCCTGGAGGATGGGGTCTATTGACTAGCCAGACTGAGGCACATGCTCTGGGATATAACAAGAGGCACCATGATTTTTAGCCCTGTGAGGTTCACATGGAGAGGATATGGGGGGCGGGGGGATTCCTGCATCGGTCTGAGCTTAGTTGGAGAATAGAAAACACTCCATGTTTTACAAGTAGTAAGAGATTTAATATAGAGCTTTAGATGCATATAAAACCACAGTCAAAGGCAAAGCGAAAAATATCAAGGAAGATTGCAACTAATGTCCAGTTATGCTGCTAGTTTTCAAGGAATTAGGAAGGCAAAGGAACCCAGAAAACTGCTGGCAGTGACTTCAGTACTGTGGTGGGTGACACACAGGAAAATGCCTAGAGTCCTACATCTTCTCGCTGTTTCCACAGTACAGTGATTATTTATCTGTCTATCATTGGTCTATCTACCTACTTGCCTTCCTACCTACCTGATTCTAGTCTTCCAAGCTTGTGTAAGTTCTTCACCTTGGCAGACTCCAGCTGTTGGAGATTCTGGGATATGTAGTTCACGGTCACAGGTTTCTGTGATACAGGAAAGAGCGTAGGAGGAGGATGGCGTGGAGCTGCCAGCACATAATCGGGTGCAGATGCTCAGAGCAAAAGATGCTGGACAAACAACACACACAGTACCTCGGGTCATGCACAGAGATTGTAAATATTTCCCTCAAGTTATCAGTATTTTTTTAATGTGTAAAGGTTCAAAGGAGGCTTAATTTGTTTGAACAGCTTAGAGGGTCTTAGAGGCATTGAGGAGATTGGGAAGGGTCAGGATACAGGAAAATTCTTCATTTTCAAATAGGGAAAGACAATGGAAGTCATGAGCTATAGGCTGGTGAGGTTGGTGGAAATTCTGGGAGAGTTTCTAGATGAGAACACCACGCAGATGTTACATAAGGAGTTGGAAAACAAAACAGTGCTCACAAAGAGGCATCGGAGGTATAAGAAGAACAAATTATACACAAATCACCCTATTTGTTTGCTTGTTTGTTTGTACACGAATGACTGAAGGGATTGGTGAAGACACAGGGCATGTGGATGTTAGTACGGTGTTTGCCAAAATCTCATTATGTCTTTGTGAACAAATGGCAAAATGTTGATGGCTTTGTTGCTAAGTGGAATCATAGGCGAATGGCTGTGTCCTGAGAATGCTGACTGATGGGACCCATGTCAGCCTGGAAAGTGGCCTTTATTAAGGAGTTCTGGCTTTGGTCTTGTCTAGTTCAGCATTTTTATCAATGTTTCATAGGAGAGCATTGATGGCTTTCTAATCAAATCTGAGGATGCACCAAGGCAGGCAGGAAGAACAAATGGGTTGTATAATAGAATCAGGATTCGCCGAACTATCAATACCATGAAGGGCAGAAGGAACAAGTTGAATTGTACTAGAAATAGATCTAGAACATTGCCTCTAGACCTCCAAACCTATAGGAAAGGGAGGGAAGAGGGATGGCTTAATAGCAGACTCTTTGAAAAAAGACTAAGGTTTTGTCTTTATTGTAAGTCACCTTAGACTGTTAGATTATACTGAACTGTCAAAATAATGACGTGACACTTTGGGTTGCATTTATAGCGTTGCTTTGAATCGAATGATGCCCGGCACAAAGTATATGCTCAATAGATATTATGTAAAAAGTATATGAATTAGTCTTTTTTCTGGAACACTACATTGAGTTATTCATGCATTTATTCAACAAATATTTTTTGAGAACTGGAGTCAGGCTCTAGTTAGCTGCACAAAACAGACAAAATCTCAAGTCATGGGGGAGTGGGAACATTTATGGAGTATCCCATATATATCAGGCACTGTATTGAGGCTATGCAATTGAGTACAGTTCCTGCCTTCAAATTCTTGTTAAAGAAACAAATATGAACAAATAGTCACAATCCAGAAATGTTATATGCCATTGGAGTGGTTCCAAGGGTTGGATACAATTAACTAATTAAAGAGGAGTGGGAAAGAGTTGCAAATCATACCAAAATCACCTATTTGTTCATTTATACATGGAACATAGGTGGGTTGTTTCTGTGCATGTGATGAACAGGTGTTTGTTCATATTCAGTACTCACCTTTAAGAGTTAAGGTACCTAGAATTGTGGATAAACTGAAATCTGTATCACATAAGATAAAAATGAAGGAACTTGGATTTTTTTCAAACCTGGAGATGAGAAATCCAAGGGGTGGCACCTGCTAAATAGACATGCAATATGGGAAAAGTTGTCACATAGCATGGAGAACAGTCATGTACTGTGTGGCCACAAAGGATGGCTTTAGGATACAGCTGGAAGCGTCAGGACAGCAGACTTGGGGTTACACAAGGAAAATCTCTCTGACAGAGCAGTTTATCAGTGAAAGGATATATTTGTGAAGTAGGAGACTCCCTATAATTGAAAGCATTGGAGCAGAAGCTAGAGAGGTCCTTCTCAACACGTGATGAAGAGTCACCCATTTATTTGTGTTTTGGACTGAATGGCCACTAAAGTTACATTTGACCCTGAAATTTTCCAATTTTTTGAGCTTCCATATGTTGAATTTTAAAATTTTTATCATGCATTGCTATTTTGCTTTATGTATGTAAATTAGTGTTTACTTAATTCTTTCATGGGCTTCCCCAGAGCCTGAGAAAAATGTCTGGATGGTGTATTGGAGAAGCTATGGATTTAAAATTCGTTCCAATACCAAAAAGCTGCGTTTCTTTGGGGCAGGCTATTCACCTTCTCTGCAACTTGACTTCTACATCTATGAAATGAATGTAACTTACTTAACTTATCCTGTTGCATTTCTATGAGGATGAGATAGAATGTTTGAGTAAATCACCTTGACCAGAGTAACACACAAGGTGGATGTACACTTAGCGGTAGTTACATTTGTTTCATTCTTGCATATTGCAACTCCTTTGGCACCTGGCGCTGTGCAATGCATGGATCAGTTCTGTCCCCAGAGGCACTTATTGGGTGAAGGCCAAATGCTGGTTGCTCCACTGTGGCCCAACAAGCCAGAGAATCCGTAGTCATGGATTCTTTCCCCAAAGGCAGGGGACTTTGCTCTGTATTCTGTTCTTTCGCAGCTCTCTCTGCTCCGTCTTTGCACTATTCCTTCCCAGATTCTTCAGTATTCTTTGCATTAGGTCCTGAAGCTGCTTGTGTCTGGATCAGCAGATTCTGAGCACCCTCTAGAGATGACAGAGGGATTTGTCCCACTTGAGAGAATAGATTTTTTCTCACGCAGTTGCTGGAGCCAATGTAATATGCTGGGAGCAAGTGGGATGTGGAGGGTGGGAGAAGCAAGGGAAGATCTAGGTCGTCTTAGCCCACCGTCCCTGGCACCGCTCCTGCCTGGCTGCCGTCTCTTATGTGCCCAATCCCAGGTGACCCCGAGACAATGAGCAGCCCAGGATTCAGAAAGAGGATTCCCTTCTGGTCCTAAGCACAGGCGGTCAGTCGAGAGTACGTCCCAAAGGAACCATAGCCAAATCTCTAGTAAATTCTGAACAGGCCAGTGGCTTAGGTCCAGGGTTAAACTCACTAAATAAGATGCCTGAATCACCTCCTCTGACCATCGAGGCAATGGGTCCTGCTCGATCATCAGAATAAGGAAGGAAAGAACTTGCTGAAGCACAGTGAGCCACAGAGAGCAATTTTAACTGTAATTTTTCTTTGAATATTTCATCTCCAGCTCCCTTGCATACCCAACTCTTTTAAATTTCCATGTCATTCCTGTCTCTAAACAAATTTAAAGAACAACTTTCCTGTTACTAATGTAGAGGAGAAAACAGTGAGGGGTAAGAAAAAGGGACTGGGCTGTGTGACAATGAAGAGGGGTGATAAAACCCACTTTGGGATTGGTACACCTTGGATCATTAGCAACAGTTATGGGCTGACTAACTGAAAAATCAGAACACTTTTCCCTGTCTGAAAGAAAATGATGAAATAAATTGTCTAGAGTCACAGAGTGAGATATTAGGAGTTAGAGTTAGAACATCTGACATCTATCTTGGAATTCATTGAGTTTCTTGGATCTGTAAATTAATGCTTTTCATCAAATCTGGAACATTTGGCCATTATTTCTTCAAGTGTATTTTCTGCCCATTTTTCTTTTCCTTCTCTTTCAAGACTTCCCCTTATGCATATATTAGTATGCTTGATGGTGTTCCACAGACCTCTGAGGTTCTGTTCATTTCTTTTTCATTATTTTTCTTTATTTGGTCCTTCTGAAAATAATGGCTAGCTATTAATTCATATTTTCTATTTGATGAGTCATACCTTAAAAGGTTACATACTGTATTATTCCATTTATATAACATTACATAAATGACCAAATTTAGTGTTGGAAAACAGACTGTAGGTTGCCAAAAATTAGGGATGGGGAAAGGTGTGACTATAAAGGGGTAGCTTAAGGGAGTTATTTGGGATGGTGAACAGTTCTTTATCTTAATTGTGGTGGTGGTTACATGCATGTTAACTCTGATGCACTTTCATAGAACTCTCGGCAAAAACCAAAACAAGACAAAAGCATGACAATGTATAAAACCTAGTGAAATCTGAATAAGATCTGTAAATTGTACTGATGTCAATTCCATGTTTTTTTTTTTTTTTTTTTTTGAGACAAAGTCTTGCTCTGTTGCCCGGGCTAGAGTGAGTGCCGTGGTGTCAGCCTAGCTCACAGCAACCTCAAACTCCTGGGCTCAAGCAATCCTCCTGCCTCAGCCTCCCGAGTGGCTGGGACTACAGGCATGTGCCACCATGCCCGGCCAATTTTTTCTATATATTTTTAGTTGGCCAATTAATTTCTTTCTATTTATAGTAGAGACGAGGTCTCGCTCTTGCTCAGGCTGGTTTCAAACTCCATCTGCCTGCCTGGGCCTCCCAGAGTGTTAGGATTACAGGCGTGAGCCACCGGCCCAGCCCAGTGTTGGATTTTTAGATCTTTTTCCTTATAAAACAGGACATAATGTAACTGGTCAAATCTCTGACTTTGAGATTACAGCGTAACATTCATACATTAAACTTTTCTATAGATGGATTAAGGTTGTGTGCCTCTAATAGGATCTTTGATGCCTATGAGGGCAGAAGAGAAACTCGGTATTCCTGTTAGCTATAGTGACCCATACTCTTCTGAGATTTGTCATGGCTTCAGCTACTTGATGGATTTTTCTAGGCATGAATGAATGAATATCAGGTCTCAGCTGATCTGAATACTTCCTGTGGGTAGCTTCCACACTGACTTTTCTTCATTTACCAGTTATTTGCTCTGGTACTACACTGGCAAATTTATTCTGCTTGCCTGCCATTTGTATACATCTGTATACTCTTTCTTATAAATTTTCATATATCTCTAGTTTTCCTTTTTGATAAATTCAAGCAATTATCTGCTCACAGGTTTTTGTTTTATTTCATTTTAAAATGATCTAACTTCTTTTCCCCTACTGGCTTTCACAAACACAAATAATTAACCCTTGCTTGTTAGTGGCTGTATTATCCAAGTAGCTTTCCTTGGCTTGGAAAGGAAGACAGTCGACACTCAGATATCTTTAGGCCTGCCTCCTCCTATTGCCTCTAGTCTGAAATTCTTAACACCAACTAAAATTTCAAGGCAGTAGCTCTGGGGACCTCAAAGGAGGTTATGGTTATTAGCACGCTTTCTGGTTGTCAGACAAGGTAGCCTTTGCCTATATTTAGGATAAATTAACAAAGAAGTGGTCATGACGGATTAATATGGGGCCAATCCAAAATAACAAGTATTCTCAGCTTTCTAGCTGGTGTGTCCAATGGGAAAGTTAGAGAACTTCAACAGTTAATTCTACTTTGTAAGAGGTAGCATTGAATTGCTCTTAAAGACATCTAGTGGAGAGTTATGCAGATCCCCAATGGATGATTATGAATATATGAATACAAATCCTGGTATGGCCTGATGTATTATATTTACCCTCAGTGTTGCCTTTATTAGCCATAAGATTTTGGAGGAATTTTCTAAGCCTCAGTTTTCTTGTCTCTGCACATGGGACCAATAATACCTACCTTATAGTATTACTGTGAAGATGAAGTGAAACCGAATGTGATAATGTATGTTAGGGGCTAAAATAGTGCCTTGGCACAATGTAAGTGCCTCATAAGTGGTACAGAATTTCTTTACATTTGCATAGCACTGTATGATTTTCCCATATACTATGTCATTCAGTCTTTCAAATGAAACTACGAAGTGGTCAGGGAAGGTGGTAATAGCACCTTTCTTACAGATGAGAAAGCTAAGTTGCGGAGAGTGGTTAGTCCAGTATCATATGGTTGTTTATGGTTAGGTTTTCTGATTCCTAGTCCAGAAGCATTAGCCTTTTCTCCACTTTATTTAAACTTGTAAGTTCCTCATTTACTTATGTAGGCTTCTAACTATACAGGTATAAGGAGTTATGGGAGTCAGTGCTTTAGTGAAATTCCGGATACTTTCAAGCCTGTATGCAAATGAAATAACAGCTACTTAAAGGGCTTTGGAAAATAATTTAAGATGCTAAACAAACATATAAAATTGAATATTTCTTTTAATTATTTTGTTATTATGTTTATTCTCTTAATAGTCAATCACATTTTCTTTACTTGGTGGTAGGTAAATTAGAAACATCTAAGAAATAGTCATTTCCAAAAAAGAAAAGAAAAACTTCCTATCGCCATTTTTCTGCTCTAGTTACTGTATTAGCCTTGTTCAAATATTCTTTTAATAGAAAATTCCGTATTGCTCCTAAAGCTTTTGTTGAAGAATTCCTAGGCTGTAATGCTCCTTGTTTTTTGTTGGAGGAACTAATTTTATTAATATGTGGCAATGAAACTGACACTTTAGGAATTGAGCAAATAATGTAGCACACTGCTAGATTATCTTTTATTTTAAGCTCACTGAAAGAAAATATTTCCAATAATTGTTAACACTTGTGGAAAATCTTGTGAAAAAATAGGTGGAAAGTGCTTCAGTCTTCTACCATACCTCGGTATTAAAAAGGAAAGATTGGCCCACTTAGTAGAGTGTATGTTTAACTTACTCTACCTCCATGTACTTCCTTGAAGCTAAAGAACTTGGGCAGATGTTATTAATAAAAAATAATAATAAAAAAAACTCTATTTTAAATAAGGATGCTATTCTCCCAGCTTTGAAGCTCACACATACTCTCTAACTTATCCCAGCTTTCGCTCATCTGGTCTTTAAATGTCTCCTTTCATGTGGTCAGCCCACGAGCCATGCGTACTGCCGTTCAATCACGCCACTGTACGTCGTCATCATGAGGGTGGTTTGCATGATTTGCATTTCCTGTACTGTTTGAGCTTCAATGAGCTCTAAGCGCCACGTATGAAGAAACCACTGCCAAATAATGCAATGATTTTAGTCAAACCAGATGAGCCTGTGCTGGAGTCAGGCTACCAAGTCGGTTGGGGGTGGGGAGGTGTTTTTAGGATATCCTGTTAGAAAAGGATTCTTCAAGATGTCCACACATGCAAGATGTGAGTTCCTTGACAAACCTGGCCCTGTAGTGTAAGAAGGTTACTTCTATGAAGAAAAGGCTAAAAGGCTGAGATGAATAACCAGATATATGTTACTCTCAGAAATCAGCCTTTAAGATTTTAGTATTCTGTCATGCCGCCAATGTAATTATTTCTTGTAACAATAATAGATTTTGATGATATTAATTTTCTAACCATACAGAATGAAATTTAGTCAAAATTAAGTTAAATATATTGATTACATGTCCCCTTGTCCTGTGAAAGAAAGCTTGCATTTTATTAAAAAATGATCGATAAAAGGTGTCGGACAAGTATTACAGAAATGGCATAGTAGTGGGCCAATGAATAGCTACTGAAGTGGGGAGAGAAAAAAAAATCATGTACCAGATACTAGTCTTCATGAAAAACATAGACAGATGGGGAGACAGACCTATATGATGCCACAAATAGATGAATATCTTGTAAGGATTTCAAACAAATGTTGAAAGATCCAATGAAATTTTAAAAGTTGGTTTAAAAGTATATCTTGTGCTTATAAACATGGTATATTTATTCTGCTCACCTGAAACCCAACCTCTAAATTGTTAATAAAATATTTTATCAATATTAAGCAAAAAGAATGTAGACAAACTATATGTAAGTACAGAAATATTCAAATGAATCTTACTAATAACAGTGGTTTTAATTTTCTTAGGCGTCTTAGACTCAGATATGGTGTTATAATACCTATAAGAAAAACTTCCATAGAAATCCTTTTAACTATTGATTAACAAGAGGTTCAAAGATTTCTTATTCTTGTATACAGACAATTGAGGAATATTTATTCTCTTTTCACGTGTAATGTGTACTTCCTAAAAATGTACTTGGTAATTTGCTGTGGATGCTACTCTATAGTATTTTCTTTTTTTCTTCTTTATTGAAGTATACTTTACACATCATGCCTTTACTCCATTTTAAGTGTACAAGTAAATGATTTTTAGTGAATGTACCAAGATGTACAGTTAATCACATAAATCAGTTTTAGAGGAATTCCTTCCCCCTATTGAGACCCCTAATTCCCTTCCCCAACTACTTTTCAAGCACGCCCCTCCCCTCCACAGTGCTCACCACATCGCTCAGACGTGGGTTTACCCCCCACCCCCTGAATCAGTAGTTTTTAGTTTAGTACCAATTTACTTGATTACATCCTACCAGCTAATCAGTGCCTATCATGCATGCCCTATAGCACTTTTAAGATATGCTAAA
>CAUYRT010048529.1:0-14009 GCA_963574885.1 Lepilemur ruficaudatus
TACCCCTCTACCTGAAATCTAAGTGCTCTTCCTTCAAACAAGTCCTCTGTACTTCATGATGAACGAAGAGCTTGGCATGCTCCAGATATTTTGCTTCCAGACCACTTTTTAAAAAATCACCTTCTTTCAACAGTCTTCTCAGTTTGGGGTGCTATGCCTGCTTCACCACACTTGTTCTTATGCTTATTGCCATTATCCACTAACCTCTAGAATATTCCTCAAGAACTTTTGATGTCTGGCTTACAGTTTTCCTTTGTAGCCTATCTCTTTTCTAAGCATCATGGATAATTTCATCTCAAAGATAAATGCATAGTTTTTTCCTGTTCAATATACAGTGACTTTTATTTTGATGCCACTTCAGCAACCAGCATATATAGCTAGACATTGAACCTTTGAATCACCAGACTGTTTTTAAAATCTGGGATTCTATTTAATTACCTATTCTGATAGCAACATATTTTTCCATGGTTCACTTCAAGTAACCTGACATTTGTCCTCATTGAAATACCTGGTTTCCTAAATCTCTTCAGTTTGTTCTTCTTTCTACCAAGTTCAGACTAATTGAATACCATTTAAGTTATCACATATATAAGATTCTTTTGCTTATTTGACCATGGCATTCTTTTTAAAAATAATCCTATATAAACATACACATGTACGTATGTCTGCCTGGCAATGATGGGGGGAAAAAAGTAACATAATCATCTTGACTGATTTATTAGAAACACATGTTCTCTGATCTTACGTGGATTCTTGGTGTCTCCCAGTAAATTTTTAATGTTTTTTAATTACATAAGTAGTACATGTTTGGTGTAGAAAAATTAAAAAATACAAAGGAAATAGATTTCAAAATAGTATGAGTTACAGTTCTCTTAGAGTTGCTACCATGTTTTCCAGTGCCTATGAAAACTTGTGATCAGGTGTGCTGTGGTAAGATAAATTAAAATATTAAGTATTTGGTGTTTATCTTCCGTTCCTCATTCAGACACCATTCTCAGTAGTAAAATATATATGAACCCACCCTCTGATGTGTCATCTAGAAGATTACCAGTATTGTTGAAGCTCCCTTTGTATTACTTTCAAATCCTATTTGTCTCTCTTCCCTAGAGCAACTAATTTCATGAATATTACGTTTATCATTTCCTTCCTTTTTACCTATTTTCAAAAACGTGCATATCTTAGCATTTGTTCAGTTATGATTTTTTTAAAAATAAGCTTTATAAAAATGAAAGCTTGTATGCAAATTTTTCTGTGATTTTTTTTCTTTCTGGATTCAACATTATGAATTTGAATTCATTTATTTGAATATCTCCCTTAAACCTGACAACAACTTTGTGAGACAGATATACTATTATTAGCCAAACTTTACAGATGCTGAATACAGATATGTATTAAATAACTTGCCTAAGGTTATATATCCAATAAGTGTAAGTGTCAGTGTCTGGATTTTAACCCAGGCAGTTGATGTCAGCCCAGACTCTTAATCATTGTACAGTGGTCACATTCACTATAATCAGGGCAATGCAAACTAAACTGTGATGCCTGCCATCTATGAGTATGTCTGTGTCTATCTTCCTTCTGTCTATCTATATACATTTATATGTGTTTAAAATAGCAACAGATTATATGCAGCAACATTGGGTACAATAGTATCTTTAAAGGACTAGGGGAAAATAACTTTGAATCTAGTAATGACATATCCTAGAATAAGATAGCAATAAGGACAATTTTAGGCATACAAGGACTCAGAAACTATCCTGTCCGTAGATCATTGCTGAAAGAATTACTAATGGATGTACTCTAGCAAGAAGAGCAATGAACTGAGATAAAATAATGGGATACAGGATGTAATGATGCACAAAGAAAGCAGTAAAACATGCTGTTAAATTCAAATATAATTGAAAAATGTACATAGGCATTGGGAGAGGAAGCATAGAGGAGAACAAAATAATATGCTAAGGTCTGGTACTATTTGAAAGAAGATAGATATACTTGGTGACACTGGACTTGGCTAGGAAAAAAAATCTATGTATAAACTGCTAATAATAATAACAGTTATAATTTACTAAGCATTTACTATGTGCCAGATAGTTTGTAAACATTTTACATGGCTTATGAGATATGTATACACACAGTATTTGTGTATTTGTAAATATAAATATATATTTACATATTTTAAAAGCACAAATAAATGTAAGGATACCTACTAAGCAAGCATTTAATAGATGGGTCCTTTAGGAAATAGAGGGAAGGGATTGAGATGAGGAAGTATGAAAGTCAAGAGGGAATTTTTGCTTTATCTTTATAGATTTTTTAAAGAAAAAACTTTCATATATTTCTTAGTTAGGTTTTTTTGATTAAAAACCTAAAAACGTCTAAGCAAATGTACCAAAAATACCAATAGTGATTAAAACAGTTGTATTTTATTTGTTGCTTTTTTGAGTGTAATTTTGAACTTCAAAAAAAAAAATCAAGTCTTGAGAGACACTTGACTATATGATAACAACAATGGCAGCATAGTTTGTTGTTGTTGTTTTGTTGTTAAAGAGATAGAGTCTTGCTATTTTGCCCAGGTTGGACTCGAAATCCTGGATTCAAGCAGTCTTCATGCCCCAGCCTCCTGAGTAGCCTACAGGCCCACGCCACTGTGCCTAGCTTGTGGCATAGTTCTTAAATCTCTTAAAACTTCTCATAAAAACAGAACAACTAGGGTAACTGAAGGAAGAGATAAATGCTGACAAGGATGTGGAGAAAAGGGAACAGGGAACTCTTATAAATGGTTGGTGGGAATGTAAATTAGTATAGCCATTATGGAGAACAGTATGGAGGTTCCTCAAAAACCTCAAAATAGAAGTACTATATGATCTAGCAGTCCTACTACTGGATATATATTTAAAGAAAAGGAAATCAACATAGCAAAGAGATACTTGCACCACCACGTTTACTCTAGCACTATTCACAATGGCCAAGATATGGAATCAACCTAAGTGTCAATCAACAGACGAGTGCATAAAGATAATGTGGTTTATATACAAGGAATACTATTCAGCCATAAAAAGAATGAAATCCTATCATTTGTGGCAACATGGATGGAACTGGAGGGCATTATGTTAAGTGAAATAAGCCTGGCACAGATAGATAAATACCACATGTTCTCATTCAGATGTGGAAACTAAAAATGTTGATCTCATAAAAGCAAAGAGTAGAATAGTGGTTACTAGAGTCTGGGAAGGGTAGGGAGATGGGGGATGGGGAGAGGTTGGTTAAAGGGTACAAAATAGCTGCTGGATAGGGGTAATAAGTTCTAGTAGTTCTGTAGCACTGCAGGGTGACTATTGTTAACAAAAATTCATTGTATATTATCAAATAGCTAGAAGAGAGGATTTTGAATATTCCCAACACAAAGAAATGATAAATGTTTGAAGTGATAGATATGCTAATTACCCTGATTTGATCATTACATATTGTGTTTATTGAAATATCACGCTCTACCCTATAAATATGTACAAATATGTGCCAATTAAAAATTTAAGTAGATGACAGTATATCCCATGTACCACTGAATATGAGTGGGTTGGGTCAAACAATGGACGGCACAAGAATTATGGGAGAATAGCTAATGTTAAGGAATGGTTAAAGGGAAGATACACTGTGGGTGTCCTAATATCTGAGGAACCCAGAAATCACCAGCAAGTGTTCACCTGCAGAAGAGGGATACCTTCAGAATGGAGGGCTCCTGATAACAGCGGTTGCATTGGGAGGGAGCTTTCCAGGTATAGTTTATGGATACAAGGAGACTGTGGAAAGGTCTGAGAGTACAAGAGTTCACTGAGCCTTTAGTGTTCTCTAAAATACTCAACAAGATTAAGTTCTACAATGAGGAGAAATTTGTGGGAATAAACCTAATTTGATCAGGACAGGAACTCTCAGTAAAGGAGGGAGAGCATGCAAATACTAGTAGGTGAAAGACCAGAGAAGTTGCATCTCTGAAAGTACTGGTGACAAAGCTACACTTGAGAGGCTCTTATTTTTTTTGATGTTTCTGGGTAACAGTAGTGAAGCTAAGAAGTCTATTCTGACCCTACTTCTCTTGTAATAGTTAAAGAGAAATCATCTCATTTAAACATGTGCATTTAAAAAAATTGTATTACAACTCCATAAAATGATATTGTAAGATAAAAGAAGCTAATGATCTGAATAACATAATGACAGAAAATGAAGACATCATAAATGAATGGCTACAATCAGAGGAAAACATCAACCAATAATTATAAGATGAGATAATGAGCATTAATAGAAGCACTGAAGAATGCTGTGAGTAAGAAATAGAAAAGCTTATAAATGAGATGGCTAGGCAGCAAGAACATGAAAAGATACCTGATAGAACTTCGGAAAGAATTAAAAATAGAAGAGAAAAATTAAGACCCAGCTAGATGGAACAATAGAATTGACAACACAGAAAGTGCAGTAAGGAAAGCATAAGATGAAAAGGAGAAGAATGAAGAAAATCAAATCAAATTGGAAAGATAAAGGTTCCAGAGAAAGTACGGAAGACAAACAAAGAAGAAAATAAGGAAAATAGGAGTTCCCAAGGAAGAAAAATTAAAGGACTGGAACAGAATAAATTTTAAAACTACAAGAAAACATTACTGAACTAATAGATGATTTGAATCTATGTATTGAAAGAGTCAGAATGGTGAAGACTAAGATATATTATAGTTCAACTGTTAGAATTTAATGAAGAAAAGTACATTGAACATCAGACAAAGTTTCTTCCAAGGGACAGAAAATCAGAATGATATTATAGTTTTTGACAACAATTTTTATTCAAAGGCAATGAAGTCACATATTTAATATTTAAGATACAATAATAAAGATGATAGTAGCCATAGATTTTATATTTACTGAAACTGACGTTCAGGTATAAAGACCACAGACAAATAGTTACGAACATGCAAGATGTCAGAGAACATATTCCCCCTGAACTCTTTGTGAGAAATCTACTAGAACAGGGGCCAGGAACCTGAGGCTTTAGGCCACATGTGGCCTTCTGCATCTTTAAGTGTGGCCTTTTGACTGAATTCAAATTTTACAGAACAAATCCTTTTATTTTTATTAATATGTTTTTGTTTGTCTTTTTTATTTTTGAAATGAACATATTTAAAATATGAAAGAATAAAATAAGTCTTTCATATCTTTTGTTAAATATATTCCTAGATACTTAATTTTCTTTGGAGCTATAGTAAAAGGTATTGCGTTTTTGATTTGAGTTTCAGCTTGACTGTTATTGGCATATATGAATGCCTCTGATTTGTGTATATTGATGTTTAATGTATGTATCAGTCATTCATTTGCAGTTGTAAAATATTGTTTTCTAATTCTATTATTTATTTTTTGTTTATTAATTAGTATAGCTTCATAAAAGATACTTCTCCTCATCTCCTACTTGATTAACTAGTGATGCCATTCATATAGGAAAAGTTGGATAAATGCTTGTTTCTCTTCCTTTATTTACTAGTTTTTAAGATAATGAGTTGGTTCCCTAACATCTGAAGGTGATCAATCTAAAAAATATTATTATTAACTTATGAATTTAAACATACTTGATGGATTTCAATTCATTGCAATTTATTGTTGAAGCTCACCTAGTATATGTTAACTTTTATTTATTCCATATGTGACTAGATAGTCTTTATCATCTAGCTAGGGATGGCTTCTTCAGTAGGTAAGTTTTTTTTTTGAGAGAGATTTCATGCTTCTTTCATCTTCTATTTCTTTGTATAGAGTGTAAATAGTTTTAATGTATTGTTATAATAAAATAAAGACATCTATTGTGGAAAATTATAAAATACAAAAATGCATTAAAAGTGAAAATAAAAGTCGGTTATAATCCCACCACCCAAAAGTAACCATTATAACATTATGGTAAATACCCTTCCAAAATTTTATATGTGTAATATATAGAAATGAAATCTTACTCTTTGTTCTATTTTATGCCCTTTTAAAATCTGAATATATGTGATAAATATATTTCCATATGAATAAATATAGACTGTATTGTCACTTTTGATATGTGAATATAAATGAAAAGATACTTAGATAATTTCTATTTTTGCACTGAAAACAATGCTTCTAAATAATTACTGAAAATACTACATAAACTATCACTTTTGTATTAGAAATGCAAAACATTTCCTGACCCGTCCATATCTCCTTATGAATTTCAAATGAGCAGTGGAATGGAGAATATTTCATTTACCCTTCTGCCGACAAATGAAGGATTAATCTAGGCTTCCATATATTGTAATTTAGCTCAAAGAGATGAGATGAATAGTAGCAGTCAGATTTCTTGCTCAGCAACTTGGAACTGTAAAACTAATAAACTGTGCTTGTCACTGATAGTTGAATTGGGGATTGTACAGTCATATTTGACCACATGCAAGCTGAGGATTAAGAAGAAATAGCAGCCAGGTGCAGTGGCTCATGCCTGTAATCCTAGCACTCCGGGAGGCCAAGGCAGGAGGATTGCTTGAGCTCAGGAGTTGGAGACCAGCCTGAGCAAGAGCGAGACCCTGTCTCTACTAAAAAGAGAGAAAAATTAGCCAGGCATGGTGGTGCATGCCTGCAGTCCCAATTACTTGGGAGGCTGAGTCAGGAGGATTGACTGAGACCAGGAGTTTGAGGTTTCTGTGAGCTAGGCCGATGCCATGGAACTCTAGCCCAGGCAACAGAATGAGATTCTGTCTAAAAAAGTAAATAAATAAAAATAAAAATAAAAAGAAGAAATAGCAAATCTATAGAAAGAGAAAAAATGGATCGGGCATATAGAGCATGTACTGTGTGCCACTCATTATTCTATCTGCTTTGGATACATCAGTGAATAAAATAAAGATCTCTGCTTTCATGTAGTGCACATTGTACAGGAGAAACTAAACAACTGACATTTAAAATGAGTAATATGACATGATGGAGTGCTTTGGAAAGAATAAAAAGAAAAGTAGAATAAGGGGGAGAGCAGAGTGAGGTTGTGGTGATGGATGATCTAGTTCTTACGAGGTGAATGGAGAAAGCCGCTGCCTTGGTTTTGGCAATTTTCTGGTTAGTAGTTCAAGTTTGTGTGAATTCTTCCCAGATTTACTTATTTAAAGTACTTGGCTTTTTTGACATTTAGGTATCCTTCAATAATGTGTACGTTTTCATTTGAACTAGTTTTTGTCTGTTTCTCTTCTTTTCAATTTTGATGAAAACATTCTTATGCATTAATTTTTGGATATTTATCTAATTATTTTTGTAGGGTAATTTCCTATTAGAGGATCACTGGATTAATGAGTATGCATATTCAAATTTCTAATACTTCTTAGCTAAATTTGTATTTTAATTTCCTAACTTCCATAATATTGAGAGAAATGAATAAATATCCATGTGCCATAGTGCCAAATGTATAGAATATAAGACACGGTACAGTCAGAACACAGAAATCACACCAGTAATTTGAATAGGGAAAATTTGATAAAAAGTTTTTAATGAGATAAAAATAGTTAACTATTAAAAAGAGGAAAAGAGAACACTAAAATGTACAGATGTAGCATTTGTAGAGAGTGATGGTCATCCTGTGGGCTTCTACTTCAAAAGCTAGGGGAAAGTGAACAAGAAAGGAGTTTAGAGGAAGGTTCTGCAAGGTTGATAATTCAGCCCCTGAGGAAAGGGTGTGGGTGCCACTGGAACATGCTGCTCACTGCTATAGTGAGGAAGGAGCTTGATGCGGACTGCTTGCATTGATGACTTGAAAGCTACCACTGCCATGGTGATGCTTGCTGGATAGCACCTACTGCTGAAATGTCAGGACAGCTACTGGTTGCTGGGACTTCTACAAATCCCTTCTTCCTCTTCTAGCCTGGCAGTGTCCCTCCAGGGCTCTTGATTGGTTGTGCGAAACAGTGAAGCCAATTGGCAAAGAAGAAATGTAGTCTGTGCAGGGAAAGCAAGGTAGGTTTGGAGTTGGGAGGCAATATATTAATGTACCTGCAAATGTGGTCAGTGTTTTCTTCAAATCCATAAACAGAGGAGCTTTGACATAATAGAAAATAAGGCAAAAAACCATTTTGCTTTTTTTCATACAAAATAATGTATTTGGGTACAATCTTATTAGATATGAAGCTACTATTTTGAGCATGAGAAAAGTTTGTAATATTTTAAAAATTACATATTTGGGCTATCAATCTGTATCAATATTTAGCAAAGGGATGGAATGGTTTGTGTCATCATTCAGTTTTGCCAATCAAGTGAAGACCAGATAGTGCTTGAGCCCAGACAGAATTTTATTGATTCAAGTTTAATACTTTGTATTAATCTCACCGTGAACAGCCTTTTCTACTTATCAGATCCCCTATATACTGCTTACAATTATTGTCCATGTGTTTCCTGCAAGCCTTTTCAAATGCATTTGTCTCATGGGAATCCAAAATCTCTAGAAACATTCTTTTAGTTTGTATTTCAGTGGTTGCAATTTCAAGGCGCAGCAGCACCCAGTGAGACCATCACAATTCTATCTGCTGTCTCTTAGGAAATGTAGTAAGTTGTCCAAAGAACTAGATTTTTTAATATTTATTTTTCTCTTTTTTCATATAACTGCTTAGCAAATTATACTAATGTGAAAGAAAATTTCTTTAAATGACTACAAGTGTTATTTATATAGAATAGTCATCACTGCTGATACTGCTGATTTTTAAATGAGCAAAAGCCATCCTCTTCCCATTACCCCATATTATAGAGCCTAAGTTCAAGCTCCTGTCATGACTCACCTATACTATTAGGCTAGCCTACTAAATTGCCTCCTGAACTCCATTCTTACCCGACAGACATCTGTCCTCTATACATTTATTTTTTCTGTGAGGTCTTTCAAAAAGTCCTGATCTTGATAAATCAGCCCTTCTCCAGAGTTAAAAATTCCCAGTTGCTTTCCAGTGACCAAGTTCATTGCAAGGCAGACAAGTCTACATGTCCATCTGCTTATCCCCTTTTATGCTGTACTCCATTTCCTGAACCACTATTTTGCACAACTGTGTGCTGTTTTTGCCTAGTGGTTTCCTACTCATCCTTCTAGACTCAGGTTAGAGGTTGCCATGAAGATGTCCCTGATACTTAGAAAGAATTGTTTAATCTTTGCCACCACCATTTTCTTACAGCACTCATTCAGACATTTCAAATATTTGAGTACCTACTATGTGCAGAAGAGAATAGAGAGTGATGGGATAAAAGATGGGAAATTTTAGTAGAATGACTGACTTCTCTGAGATAACACTGAACAGGGAAATGAATGAATGATGGAGTGAGACATGGCTCTCTGAGAAGAGAACATTTCAGATATAGGGTACAGTAAGTACAAAGGCTCTGAAGTAGGGATATTCTTTGATGTTGAAGGAATGAAAAAGAGGAATGACTAGCAGGAGAAAAGCAAACAAGGGGGAGAGTAGCTGAAGAAACTGTTGGGTGGGAGTGAAGGCAGATCATGTAAGATCTTATAGGCTATAGTAAGGATTTGCAGCTTTATTCTGATTGAAAGGGGAAAAGAAATATTGTATAAAGTATATAGGGTTGAGTACTCCTGTTTCCTTTCATAGTGGAGAATAAATTATTACTTTAGAACATGAGGACATAATACTTTCGAATTAAAAATCTTTTTACTTTTGCAGCAAAACCTGAAATGCAACAATGGGTTAACCTGCTGTTTTGCCTTTTTTAGGTAGGAAATACATTTAAGTAAAATGAAATAATGATTCTTAGAAAAATCAATTTCTTCTTATCAAATCTCTGAAAATGAAAAAGGTTCACAATTTTTAAAACTTCTTGGAAAATAATCTTCTAGTCAGTTTTTGGATTATGTATTAACACGTATTACAAATCAGACTATTGCAATGGCACATTGGATTTTTTTGATCACTTTGTATCTGAATACATGAACTGTATTTGTAATTTAAATTAGTCTTTAAAAATTCATAGTAAAATCTTGACAGAGACAACAAAAATAACACAGAAGTACACAATTGTTTTCAATATGGAAAGGACTTTTTAAAAGAGATGAGATCTTTATCATCTTATAGAATGAATTAATGTGTAATTTGCATATCTCTTTTGCAATTTAATGGAAATTCTAAAAGTAATACAAGTACATAAGCTCTAATAAATCTTGACTTTTAACTGATTTTTAAAAATAAAACAGATATTTCAAAATCATGGACATGCTTAGGATTAAAATCAAAGTCTATCTTAGAAATTGTGTATGAAAATCAGGGATGGGGGGGTCTCAATAGTGTCATAGTTTATCCAAAGTCAGTAAAGCTATGGCATTCACTATATAGTATGTGGCCCATTTCACTTTCCAGTTTCTATATGAATTTCAGAAGTGCAATGTACTATGAAATTGAATAGATTATATCTCTGAAGAGCTGTATTAATTCCTTTTTAACTGAGGATACTACTATATAAACCTTCCATACAAATTGATCAATAAAAAATGGTTTCAGCTGCATAAAACTGTACCAAAGAGGTTGGAAGTACAACGGAATCCAATGACAGCACAGATTTTAATCCACATTCATGTTTCTACTCTCAAAAATCTTATATGCAGTGCAAGAAGGTGGTGATGAAGTTGGTCTCCCTGTATGCTTAAAAGCAACCACACCAGAGAAATAAGGGGAGGATGAACCAGATTGAAAGTTTTTTAGAAAGTATTTTAAGGAGATGTCCTTCCCCTACCCTTATCATATATTAGTCTAGGTCATTCAGTTTTAGATACTTGGTATATTTTCAAAACTTTTCTGTTGAAGTCACATGTATACTCTGAACATGTCCATGTTTCCCAGAATTTCATTTGAGTTCTAGAAGATATTAAATATAGAACTAGATAAAAAGAAACTAGATGAATAAGCATCCCAACCCTTTCTTCTCCAAGTTTGTCAAGGCCCACATAATCCAACAAATCGAAGAATGCAGAAAAGAACTATCAGTGAAATGGTATTTTTTAGAGACAGATCTTTTCTGGCATTCTTTGATTTGTATATCTCCTCAGAATGCCCAAAGAACTTAATATTACACAAATAAGAATGATTTGTGTAATGTTACTTAGCCCATCCTCTTACAGTAATAATTTTTGAATAGGGCAGTGAATTTGGCCAGAGAGGAGAACTGACAGAGTGAACAAAGCTTGTGTTCAATAAGCATTGATGTGGCTTAGGTACCTGATAAAGCTGTGTGCAGGAGTCCCAGGAGTTCCAGACCCTTAGTTTACTAGCTATCAAAATAGCCTCTGGGAAATCAGCCTGCCTAAATGCTTTTGTTGTGATGTGTTCTAATCGTGGTGTGTTTAATCCTGGGTGTTTTGGCCTTAAAGTGCCTGGGAAAGTTTTAGAAAAAAACTTGGGAACAGAAATTACCTTGTAGGCGGAGAGATGGTGGTGGATAGGGACTATCTGGTGATTTTTTTTTTTTTTATCCTAGAGGACATATTTTTCTTACGTCTGTTTAGTCTGCAATTCCCACATGTAGGTGAAAACTACCAGGACAGTAGATCCAGAAAAATAAAAAAAATAATGTGCGAACAAGTGTTCTAACAAAGAGACAGCAAAAGCCAGGACCTGTGGAAACCAGTAATGGGAAATTCTTTAAAAAGGGAATTACGCTAGCCTTGTAAGAGAACAAACAAGATGCTGGAATAGGATTAATCAAAGGCCAAAGAAAGATAGAGAGAAATATTGAAAAGGAAATAGAGAAGGTAGATGAGCAAATGTCCCATTTATCTTCACATTACATAAAGCTCACTTGGCCATTTCCCACAATTCATTAGTATGATAAGTCATTTTCGGACAAAGAAATTTTTCTCTGGTGCTAAAGGCCCTAACATAGGAAATGTTCAGACTTTTCCCTTCTGCATTTTCTGAACATTGACGGTTACTCTCACATGGTTTAGCTCTTTAGAGATGTTCTTGTAACTGCATTTCTCCTACTAATCAACCCAGCAGGCCTTGGAGGTTATTAACACTGGCCTACTTTCAAAGTCCTGAGTTGAAGCCCCTGGGTATACAGTTGTGAAAAGAAACACAGAAAGGAGAAATGGCAGTGTTTCTGTCTTTTTACAGGGAAAAAAAAAATCATCTCTGTTAATTAAATGAAGAGTTTGAGAGGTGCTTGGAGAATTGTTTGTAGCTCTCTTGCCGAAAGAATTTTCTTTGTCATGTCTTTGGAAGTTAAGGCTCCAGTTCAAGTTTTTCCTTTGTGAATTAGAATTTGAACTCTTTTCATTAAGGAAAATTAAATCTTTGCATTCAAACAACTAATCATAAATAAAACACATAGATTTTCAATGTAGATTAGGCTATCTACTCCTCTACCCTTAATTTTAGCTCTAGGGAAACAATTTGGAAATTCAAACTGGTGAAATACATCACAGACAGTAACCAACTTTTAATTGGATTTTAAACTACCATTTGTGTGATCTCTTATTATCTGTTACAAACACTGAGGCTTGAAAATGTGATCGGAAGGCAAGTAGGGCTTCAGTCTCTGAGCCTAGAACTTCTTTGGCCTGTGTGTAGCTGCAGAATTGCCAGCTTATTTACAATGCCTTGGCATTTTGCACATTAAGGAGCATAGAAGGGAAACTGTGGGACACCAAAGTAAGTCTAACTCTATTTACTATAAAATGGGAAAGAGCTTGAATTTTGGAGCTAAAGCTGAGTTCAAATTTCTGCCTAACTTTGTTATAGTTGTGTCACCCTAGCAAGGTCACTTATCTCTTCAATCCTTATTATACAGATGAGAACTTTGGATACTGGTTGTGTCACCCGAGACATTGCCAGGCACCTGGTAGGCAACTGATAGATGATAGCTATTTTATTATTAAGACATTGATTAATAAAATATTGGTTGTGTCACTTTGAATCTTTTCTTAGAGTCTGAATTAATTTAATGTTCATACACAGCTCCATTCTTGACTCACGTACTTAAAGATTCAGGCATTTTGAAGAGATGATTCTACTCTGTCTTCAAATTATTTGCATGCAAATTTTAAGCATTAAGTTGAATTTTGAGCATTCATTACCTCCAAGATCATCTTCTCATTTTCCTCCCTTTTATCTACTTTTTATTAGGGAGAACTGCATTTTGTTGTACTTTAATGTTCTCTGCACTGTTGCAGTTGTTACAAGTAAGGCCACCAATTTCTTTTTCTTCATCCTCCACTCTAGAACTTAATACAAACATAAATGTATATATAAGTACATAACCCCCCCACCCCACCTCCACTCATTCAGTAGACTGATAACTTCTCTCCTTCACAGTCTAAGGAAGTCCTACTTTACATTTAGAGATCCTAAGTTAAACTCACATTCCCCAAGCCATTGTTACCTAAATTGGTATAAATGTTAATTGTACAAGGTCACTTAAGATTACCTTTTAACTAACCTCTATTTGTTCTAGCTGCTTTATAATGTGGATTCTGCCAAGACTTTTAGAGGGGCCAGGTTTTTCATCTGACTATTTAAAATTGGAACAAAAATTTCAAATAGAATTATACAGCAGATCCTTCACATTAAAGTAATTCATTTCTGATGTTACACTCATGTAACATGCTTTTCCTAAGCATTACACATGTAAATAATGATGCCTTCTTTGGCAGTGCTCTAAAATAGAATACAATTAACAAGATAACCAATAATTTTTTTTTGAGTCAGAGTCTCGCTCTGTTGCCCTGGCTAGAGTGAGTGCCATGGTGTCAGCCTAGCTCACAGTAACCTCAAACTCCTGGGCTCAAGCAATCCTTCTGCCTCAGCCTCCCAAGTAGCTGGGACTACTGGCATGTGCCACCATGCCCTGCTAATTTTTTCTATATATTTTTAGTTGTCCAATTAATTTCTTTCTATTTTTAGTAGAGATGGGGTTTCACTCTTGCTCAGGCTGGTTTCGAACTCCTGACCTTGAGCCATCTGCCCACCTCGGCCTCCCAGAGTGCTAGG
>CAUYRT010048533.1:0-16539 GCA_963574885.1 Lepilemur ruficaudatus
ATGGTTATTAGTAAATTTACCAAGTTGTACAGCTATTCACATAAATCAGTTTTAGAGGATTTCCCACCCCCATTGAGACCCCTAATACCCATCCCCAAATACACTTCAAGCATGCCCCTCCCCTTCACAGTGCTCACCACCTCCCCTGGATGTGGGTCCACCCCCGACCCCCAAAATCCCCAGTGAACATTACCACCATTTAAGCACCATAGTGTCACTCAGTCAATACCAATTTGATGGCGAGTACAAGTGGGGCCCATTTTTCGGGTCTTGTGTCACCTCATTTTGAATAATGGCCTTAAGCTTAATCCAGGATAATATAAGCGGTGTTAGCTCACTGTCATTTCTTAAAATTGAGTAATATTCCATTGTAAACATATACCAAATTTTAATAATCCACTCATGAATTGATGGACACTTGGGCTGTTTCCACAACCTAACAATAGTGAATTGTGCTACCATAAACATTTGTGTGCAGATCGAGAGATGAAACCATCTGCATATGGTAACCTAATCTTTGATAAACCAGACAAAAATATACATCGGGGAAAAGAATCTCTTTTCAATAAATGGTGCTGGGAAAACTAGATAGCTACATGCAGAAAAATGAAACTGGATCCCTACCTCTCACCTCTCACGAAAATATACTCAAGATGGTTAACAGACCTAAACCTAAGGCATGAAACCTTAAGAATCCTAGAAGAAGATGTTAGGAAGACCCTTTCAGACATTGGCCTAGGCAAAGAATTCTTGAAGAAGACCCCAAAGCAATTAATGCAACAACAAAAATAAACAAATGGGATCTGATCAAATTAAAAAGCTTCCGCACAGCCAAAGACACTATCACTAGAGCAAATAAACAACCTACAGAATGGAAGAAAATATTTTCTCTCTACACTTCTGATAAAGGACTGATAACAAGAATCCACCTAAAACTCAAAAGAATTAACAAGAAAAAATCAAACAACCCCATCAATAAATGGGCAATGGAAATGAACAGAAACTTTTCCAAAGAAGACAGAATAATGGCCAGCAAACATATAAAAAAATGTTTAACATCTCTAATCATTAGAGAAATGCAAATCAAAACCACAATGACATACCACCTAACCCCAGTGAGATTGGCCTCTATCAAAAAATCCCAAAACAACAAATGCTGGCAAGGTTGTGGAGAGATGGGAATCCTCTTACACTGCTGGTGGGACTGCAAATTAGTGTAACCTCTGTGGAAAAGAATTTGGAGATTCCTGAAAGAGCTAAAAATAGAAATACCATTCGATCCAGCAATAGCATTATTAGGCATCTACCCAAAAGAGCATAAGACATTCTATAACAAAGACACATGCACCTGAATGTTTATGGCAGTACAATTCACTATTGCTAGGTCGTGGAAACAACCCAAGTGTCCATCAATTCATGAGTGGATTATTAAAATTTGGTATATGTTTACAATGGAATATTACTCAATTTTAAGAAACAACAGGGAGCTAGCACCACTTATATTATCCTGGATTGAGCTTGAGCCCATTATTCGAAGTGAGGTGGCACAAGATCAGAAGAATGGGCCCCCCACGTACCCACCATCAAATTGGTACTGACTGATTAACAATATGGTGCTCAAATGGTGGTGGTGTTCACCAGGGATTCGGGGCTTGAGGGGGTAGACCCACATCTGAGGGATGTGGTGGGCACTGTGGAGGGGAGGGACATGCTTGAAATGAAGTTGGGGATGGGAATTAGGGGTCTCAATAGGGGGAAGGAAATCTTCTAAAACTGATTTATGTGAATAGCTGTACAACTTGGTAAATTTACTAATAAACATTTAATTATACAGTCAATAAAGTTATCTTTTTTAAAAAAAGCACAAATAATAGTGATCTGGCATTGGGGTATACCTCTACAGAAAGTATAAAATGGTAATATATTATTAGTTGACAATAAAGAATGTCATAATGTTCTTAATGATAGTGTTCAAATTTAATACAGTCGGTCTGTCCGGAAAGCAACCATGTAACCGTTCTCGTGTTATTAACAAAGGCTGGATACTTTCCGGACAGGCCTTCGTCTATTCTAACAAAACAATCTAACGATTTTCAGATCCCTTCACTTTATTTCTCAAACTGTTCAGACATGAGCAAATAATCTATGTTTTTTTTTTTTTTTTTAAAGAGAAAATACTTGGTTTTTTGAGATTAGCGGAGCCAGTGCAGAAGCGCTTGGGTCAGTCAAGGGGCCCGCACAGCACCGGGCTACGGCCGGGCGGCTCGTCCAGCCCCGAGGGGACCCGGCTGGTCCAGTCCTGATGGGACCTGGCTCGTCCAGCCCCAGGGGACCGGGCTCCCGCCGCGGATTCCCGCGTTCTCTCATCCCGGCGGCAGAGGCAATGCCGGGCCGGGGCCTGGTTCCCAGAACAGAGTTTCCGTAACTTTTCCAACCCCCCAATTCCAACGACCCCGAGTTCTTCTCCCATCTCCGTTCCTCCGGCGCAGGCCGGCCAGGGCGGGCGCCCTCTCTCCGCGCGCCCCCGACGGTGGGTCCCGGGCCGGCGCCGTGGCAGCCGCGGAGAGGAACCGAGGCCGCAGCGGGCGTGTGGGTGCCCGTCCCTCCCTCACGTGTAGCTTTCACAAGTTTGCAAGAAAATGCAAATCTCACGCACGAATCCCGCCGTGTGCTGAGGTCCTTCCACCCTTAATACTTTCCCGCCTATTTTAGCCATCTGTTAATAACAGAAGGCACAGTTTTCAAAAAGGAAGGAGAAGGAGAGAGTCGCAGTGAGGAACAGAAGTAACTGAGTAACTGGCACGACGGGGCCCAGGAACTCACCTGAGGAAGGCGAGCGGCGGCGCGGGAAGGGGTGGGGTCGCCTGACTGCAGGGTGGTAGCACCAGATTAAAGGTCCTAGAATTTAACAGATTTTAATCTGTTTCTTACTGAGCGTTCAAAGTCACTGGGCCTACCGAGCATTTCCTTCCAGATTCTCTGATTCAGACAATATTGATAAAAAGGTGATACTCCAAAATCAAAATATGAGCATGAGTGTCCATCTGTATAAATAAGTATATCTGTAAAAATGGACTGTGAGCTTCTGAAGTTTATTAGGTAATAAAAGTTGAAGAATACTATTAAATCATGTATTGGCACATTTTGTTTGTTGACATAGTAATAAAGTGTGCTTTAAACTGTCAGTAAAATTGATTTTTGAGATCTTTTCATGGAGTACGGAATAAAATCTTTTGCAGGAAGTGAGAAGTCATTTAAAATTAAATACAGTGGACTCTGCAGCGCATACCCTTTGTCAAGGACCAGGTAATTATCACTGTCCCTAAAATAAAAGATTCCCATCTCAAACAGTATTGAATGTTAGAGACAGGATACAATAGGAGTTGTTACAGTAAGCATTTTGACAAATCATTCAACACTTCAACTAAAATCAGCTTAAATTTGTACAAATAGCCACCCTTTGCAAAGCCGTTACTGTAATGCCAGCTACAGTGCCAGGTGTTTCTAATGCATATGCCCTTTATCATTACAGTTAGATAGGTGGTGTATTCATCCCACTGTAGAGATGAAAACATGAATTCTGAGATTTAACAATTTAAATGATTTGCCCAGTGTCACTCTTAGGACCAGTAGCATTAGAATTCCAGCCAAGGTATTCTGTCTCCAAAGCCCTTGCCAGGAATCTCTCCATTCTTCTCCACCCCACCTTCCTTGTTGAGGCAAAGGGAGGAGCTTTTAGAATATACCCACACATACCCAAATACGTAATGGATACATTTCACACTGATGTCTCTTGGTGCAATTTTTAGTCTGTCTTGTAACAAAGATACGCATCATAAAATGTTACAGACACTTACAATGACCCATGCACTCACTCTCTCCAATGCGCACACGCATGGGTGTGGGCACACGCAAGCACACAACTGTCACTTCCCACGCAGCTCATGTGATAAACTTACAGCTCAACTGTGGCCTGAGGAGAAGGAAGAGGCCATTTTTACTGTACATACAACATGCTCTCCCAGAGCAGCGTCGTCAGGTGTTTCTCACGTACCTTCCTGTGGCTGGCACAAGAGTCCCTGTTTTGGTGCTGTATTTTTTCATGGCAAATTCATCTTTTTCTCGCCAGTTTTGATGTTCTGTGGTCCCTAACGCTGTCCAATAATCTATGTATGTCAGGAGTTGCTCTCATCAGGGGGTCAGGATTTGTAACTTTTTTCTTTCTTTCTTTTTTTAATTTTTTTTTTTTTTTGGCCTTTTACAGAGAATAATTGTTGAATAATTGGATAATTGTTTCTATTGAAACCTTATTGTTCTAGAGATTTTCATCTTGCAAGTGTAAATTTGCACTCGTTTTTCATATAAATCTTTTTAAATCTTTTCCTCTCTGATTGGCAAATTATAATGTTAACAAAAATATTAAGAAGTAAATTATTATTTTACTATTTTAGTGATTATTGCAAGTATAACACAAATTTTTGAACATTAAGATCATTATTTTCTTTCCTTTCCTCTGTAACTCATGGCATTTCTTACTTTCTCATTTTCTGTGATTTAAGATTACCTAGCAGGCTTTACCTCCTGGCCTTCCTCTGACATTAAATCTTTCCCAAAAGCTTCTATATCGGTGACCAATTTCCCTTTGCTCTTGTAACACTTATAAATGTTATTGCTCAGTGGGATCTTAGGTAGAACTAAGTGTGTCTCCTGTTTGTCCTTAAATCTAAAGTGAGTTTCATTCCTGTAGACACCATATAGTTGGACGCTATGTTTTTTACCCATTCAGCCACTCTATGTCTTTTGTTTGGAGTTTAGTCCAGTTATTTTTAAAGTAATTATTGGTAGAAAAGGACTTACCATTGCCATCTTGTTAACTGTTTTCTGTTTGTCTTGTAGTTCTTTTGTCACTTGTTTTCTCTCTGTCTTTTTTCTTTTGTATGTTATTGTTTGTTTCTTTGTGTGCTTTTTTTTGTTGATGGCCTTTGATTTCTTTATATTTTTTTGGGTGTGTGCTGCTTCTATAGGTATTTTCTTTGTGGTTACATGGGGCTTACAGAAAATATAACAGTCTATTTTAAGCTGATAATAACTTCACTTGGATAAAAAAATCTCCTCAATTTTACATTTCCCTCTCCACCCATTATGTTATGTAACAATGTTTATATTGTATTAATATATCTATTAATATAGTTTTATTAATATTTATTTTCAATATTTTTGACTTTTAACTGTCACAGTAGAACTAAAAGTGATTTACCACCACTGTTAAAATAATTTAGCATTTATAGTTGTCTATATATTTACCTTTACAAGTGAGTTTCGTACTTTCTTGTGCTATCGTGTTGCTGTTTAGTGTCCTTTCATTTCAACTTGAAACACTCCCTGTAACATATCTTGTAAGGCAAATCTAATTGTGATGAATTTTCTCAGCTTTTGTTCATATGAGAAAGTTTTTATCTCTCCTTCATTTTGAAGGACAGCTTTTCTAAAGATAGTATTCATTGCTGGCAGTTTTTCTTTTTCTTTTTTTCTTATTTATTTATTTTTTTCTCCAACACTTTGATTGTATCATCCTACTCCTTTCTGGTTTGCAAAGTTTCTGCTGGAAAATCTACTAAGAGACTTGTGGAGTTTCCCTTGTGTGTGACAAGTCACTTTTCTCATGCTGCTTTAAAAATTCTTTCTTTGTCTCTGACTTTTGATAATTTAATTATAATATGTATTCATATTATTTTGGCTCAGGTCTTTGGTGTCCTTTGGACTTCTGGGATCTAGATGTCTATATCTTTCCCAGATTGGAAAATTTTCAGCCACTATTTATTTGAATAAGCTTTCTTCCCATCTCTCTCTCTTCTCCTGAGACTCAACATAATGCATTGGTCCACTTGATGGTGTTCCATACGTCCCATGCACTTTCTTCACACGTTTTCATTATACTTTCTTTGTTCCACTGAACGGATTATTTTTAATGACCTGTCTTTGAGTTCACAATCCTTTCTTCTACTTATCGTAGTCCACTCTTGAAACCCTCTATTGAATTTTCAGTTGAGTTATTGTATCTCTAGCTGCATAATTTCTTTTTGGTACTTTTTTTATATTTTCCATCACATTGTTGAAATTATTATTTTGCTTGTACATTACTCTCCTGACCTCAATGAGTACTTTATGTCTGTTATTTTGAATTTTCTATTGGGTTAATCATATATCCCCTTTTCATTAGTGTTGGTTTTGGGAGATTTATTTATTTATTTTTAATTTGGAAATCACTTTCCTATTTCCTCATTGTCTTTGTCTGTCTTGATGTCTGTGTATTAAATAAAACAGCAACCACTCTCAGTCTTCATAGACTAGACTTGTACAGTAGAATACCCTTATCAATCAGCCTAGCCAAAGATGCTTGGTGCCTCTCAACCTTTGTTGTCATCTAAAATACCACCTTTGTTCTTAGAACCCACCCCCTCCCCGGAGTCTAGAATATGCAAAGTTCCATCAGAGACCTGAGACAAGTGAGGTAGAAGCCAGTCCTATAAATAGAAGCCAGAAAAGTTGGGGAACTAGATGTGTGATCCAAAATCTTTTCTCTTCAAAGAGAAACTGGGAGCTGAAGTCTTACATTTACTTCTACTAAGCTGGAGAGAGGTGCTGTGGCACATGTCTGTATGCTTGCTCAGACTGCTCTCTCTTTCCAACTATTGCCTTGCTCTCTGTAGCTCCCAAAGGCTTAGCCAATGCCCAGCCCCTTCAGCTTCCAGAGACAGGCAGGTTAGAAGCTACCTGTTAGAAGATACCTTTGGGCATCACCCAGAAAACTTGGGGGATAGGTCTGGATACATAGTAAAACTCCTTATATGCGGAACCTGGAGGTTTGATTTTATTACTAGAGCAAACCACAGGAAGTGCTCACACACTTATTTAAGCTCCCAGGGGACTAATGATTGCCTGGCCCATTAGCTCACAGAAACAGGTGAGTTAGAAACTAGGTCCTTGGGTATCAGCCAGAAAAGTTGAGGCAATAGATGTGCAGTCTAGCTCCTTAAAGGCAGAAGCTGGGAGTTGGGTTTTAATGCCTGTTTCCTCTGAGCTGAGCTGGGGGAATCAGATGCAGTAAATGCTTGCACTCCCATTCAAACTGTCTTTTTGTTCTTTGTAGTCCCTGGGGAACTAGTGAATGCTCAACCCACTAGCATATAGAGACACACAAATTAAAAACTAGACCCTTAGGTAGCAGCGGGAAAAGTTGGAGTGGTAGATGTGCAGCTCAAATCTTTTGCTCTTCAGGGAGACACTGGGAGTTGCGACCTCTGTCTTGATTGTATGGTTCTGTGCCAAGGATGGATTTTATTGTGAGACTGTGTCTCAGCTTTTCCTACCAATTTCTGTGTGGGTGTGAGAGTGTGCAGGAGTCCCTCGTGCAGTTCCTGGATTTGTCACAGAGGGTATTAATGTATGTCCAGTTGTCAATCTGGTGTGTTTACGGCAGGTGAAAGAGTCTGAAACCTCCTACTCAGCCATCTGGAGGATTCTCTCTTCTCCCCACAGCATTTTAAAAGTATTTAACTGACTTAATTTAACACACAACATTTTATGAATTCTTAAATATCGTATTAGTTTGCTAGGGTTGCAGTACTGATGGACCACAGACTGGGTGACTTAAACAACAAACATTTATTTTCTCATAGTTCCAGAAGCTAGAAATTTAGCATCAAGGTGTCAGCAGGGTTGCTTTCTTTTGGAATATCTGCTCTTAGTTTGTAAATGGCCATCCTGTCCCTGCATTTTCACATATTTGTCCCTCTGTACATGTTTGCATCTTAATATCCTTTTCTTATAAGGACAGCAGTCATATTGTACTACAGCCTACCCTAATGAACTCATTTTAACTTAATTGCTTCTTTAAAGATCCTATCTCCAAATGCAGTCACATTCTGAAGTACTGGGGTGTACATATGAATTTTGGGGGGACACAATTTAGCTTAAACAACTGCATCCTTTGACCCCACAAAATCCATGTCCTTCTCACATGCAAATTACATTCACCCACTCCCAGCAGACCCAGAAGTCTTAACCCGTTCCAGCATCAACTTTAAGTCCAAAATCTCATGGAAGAATCATGTAAATCATCTATGAGTGATACTCAAGGTATTACTCATCCCCAGACAAAGCTTCTTTCTGGCCCTGAACCAGTGAAACAAGACAACAAATTGGTGAATTCTAAAATGCAATGGTGGGACAGACATATGATACACATTCTCATTCTAAAATGGAAAAATAAGAAAGAAGAAATCAATCACAGGTCCCAAGCAAATCTAAAACTTAGCAGGGCTAATTCTACTATGTTCTAATGCTCGGCGTAATCCCGTTTGGCTTCACATTCTGTTTTCCAGGCCCGTTGTGGTGTTTCTGCCTTCTGGGCCCACCAGGGGAGTGGCTCCATCCTTTGGCACTGAGCGTGGCCCAGATCTTTCTAGGACTGAGAAGAAGAGAGTCTCACTCCACCCCTTCCCTCATCTGTGCCCTCTGGGACCATCGTGGCAGTGGCAGCCCTGCTGATGTTGGAACCACCTTTGGCATTATTCCTTCTCTTTCTTGAAAGATAACTCATTGTTCACAGCCAACTAGCTCTATTGGCCCAACTTACAGAATCCCAGAAGTGTGACATCCTTCCTTGATTTGCTGTGTAAATTCAGTGTCAGAAAGGAAACCATGAGCCAAAATGGATGCAGCCCTGGATTGCTCACGGCACAACTTACTCACACGTGTTCCCCCTATGCACAGGAATGACGTGAGTGGGCCTGGCGGGTGCTACCCACATGAGTCCGTGTGACAGCCAGGGAAAACCAAGCTTAACAAGCTGATAATTTAAAAAGCAGGCACCAGAAAATCTGCTTGTCCTACCCTCCTAAGAGAGAGGTGGATTACCCTGGAATGTAAATAACTTATCTCTAAGAGAAAGGTGGGAAATTTTATAGTCCTAGAGTGTTTTTAGGACTCTCTATCTTTAGAGAGACATTATCTCTAGCTTCCAAAGCTATCTCGCAAATAATTTTATAGTTGCTCAGAAGATTTGCAGAAACACCAGAATTATGATGATGTCCTCCCAAAAAGGATAGCAGATTTCATATTTGTAGAGTTCAAATTCCCACTTTCAAAAATCCAAAGCCTATTTCTGATCATGTCTAACCTCAAGTTTTGTATTCACAGCCACTCAGAAAGCAGTGTAATTTAATTTGCCCTTTCGGACATCCCTAAGGTACTTAAAATAATTTTTAAAAAACCCTATTTTATCTCCTTTACATAGTCTGCTACATCTTCAATTATTACAAGACACTTTGTCCCTCTCCAAAGTAGATTTCAACGAACATACACATTTTAATTTTTTCTTCCAGAGGTTAAATAAGCCATTTAAATTAGAATTAAGGAACAAAAATGTTGTTTGATATTATTTGTAATAAATTATTTAAAAGAAATTTTAAAAATATTTTTGTGGTTTCTGTATTGTGCTTTATGCTTTCAATTTAATCCTATTTAGTAGAAGTTGTTCTCTGTATTGTCAAGCTTATCCATGTGTGTTTCTGTGCAAAATAATAAAACAATAAAAAAGTAAAAGAAAAGTCAAGAGTTTTTTATTGGAAAAACAAACAAAGCAGGTTTGATGATTCTTCTCTATAGGACTAACATTTCTACTTACAGATTTTCTTACCTACAAATTTTTGTTTTAATATCCATATTTGAAAAAGAAATAATGTAAGTAGGCACAATATGAACTGTGACTTCTTTGAACTCTGAAATTCTGTAATTTATACAATGATTTCAAAAAGAAATTTTACATTATTTTTATAAAACAACATGGATTATATTGGAATTAATTACATATACTGTTATGTCTGAATGTGTTAATTCCAAATGTATGTGTGGAAATTTAACCCTCAAAGTCATAATATTAAGAGGTGAGGCCTTTGGGGGTGATTAGGTCATGAAGTTGGAGCCCTCTTTAATGGGATTAGTGCCCTTACAAAAGGGGTTCTGGAGAGCTGCCTTGTGCCTCTGTCATGTGAGGATGCGGCAAGCAGCTATCATATTTGAAGACTGGGCCCTCACCAGATACAAAATCTCTTGGTGCCTTCATGTTGAAACTTTCAATGTCCAGAACTGTAAGAAATAAATTTCTGTTTTTTATAAGCCACCTAGTTTATAGTATTTTGCTATAGCAGTCCAAATGGAGTAAGACAAATACATTAATAGCCTAAGACAATCTCTGTACTTTCAATTCCTACTGTGGATGGAAAAAATCCAAATTCTGATATATTTGAAATAAGTTTATTCTAAGCCAAATTTGAGGACCATGACCTGGAGCTACTACCAAGAAACCTTGAGCAAGTGGACTCGCTGTGGCTGGGTTATAGTTTGGTTTTATACATTTCAGGGAGACAGGGGTTACAGGTAAAGTCATAAATCAATACGTGGAAGGCATACATTGGTTTGGCCCGAAAAGGTGGGACATCTCGAAGCAGGGGCTTACAGGTTATAGGTGGGTTTAAAGATTCTTTGGCTTGTAATTGGTTAAAGACATGAAGCTTTGTCTAAAGGCTTGGAATGTTTTAACATAAGGAACTGTTATCAGAGATAAGCCACCGGACATAGATTTGTTGTGCAAATTGAGGACCTGCAGGTTTGTCTTGCATACCCTTAGGCCTACCAATGGGTCACGGAGGATGCCTTCAAGAAGGGAGGGGCGCATGATGAGGCACGTCTGACCTCCTTCCTCTTGGCAGGCAATTTGGTTTTAGGATATTCCTTTGGCCACGAGGGGGTCCATTCAGTCAGCTGGGGGGGGGGGTGAGCCTTAAATTTTATTTTGGTTCACACTACAAAACAAACCATAACCCAACTGAGGAGTATATTTTTGTTTAAAAAAAAAAAAAAAAGCTGGGTTTTTACCAATCAGAAATGGTTAACCTTCAGCCAATCACAAGAAGACAACTGATCGGACTTTGCCCAATCATGCGAATGTTTCATCACACCATATTCGAGTAAGGCAAATGCCTCACTGAAGCCAATCTACTTTGCTTCTGTGTTCACCTGTGGAAGTTCACTGCTCAAGCTGCTGAGTGCAGCTCTCTGAGCCTCTTCTGGTTCTGAGCGCTGCCTGGTTCATGAATTGTTCTTTGCTTAAATAAATTCCATCACATTTATTTTGTCTAAAGATTTTCATTTAAGAAATGTCAAAAAATAAACAAAAAACCCAGAGCTGGACATTTGTTAAAAGTGGGAAAACAGACTTTATTCAGGCTGCTATAGCAGGGCAGAGAGACTTCAGAAAAACTGAGCTCAACTTCTTCGAAATGAAAGACAAGAGCCTTTTCAGAAACACTGGCATATGCTAAAGCAAAAGGCCCGATGAGTGTTAAGTGGGGAAATTAGTCAATGTGATTAGGCATCAGTGTTTGCCGATTGACCCTTACAAAAGTCAGACTCCTACCAGCCCACAGAGACTGGGAGACAGGGGTCCTGGCCTTCTCAGTGATGGATTTCTCAGGAATGCATCCCAGGTCCTTGAAAATAAATTCTGGATTGTAGAAGATTTACATCTCAAGAAGAAGAGAAATGATTTACAATTGCAAGTTTTCTAAAGTAAATGTTCTAAGAAAAGGGAGGTCAGGGATCTATAGTCAGGTTTTGTCTGGAATAAACAGAAAATCCTTCTGGCAGGATTAAGCTTCCTCAGGCTGGCCTTTTAAAGGAGCTTGGGTCACCCCAGAGTATGGTCTGGAGCTGATAGAAGCCACACTAGAGTTTGAGCAAGTCTCTTAATGTGAAGCAGTTGAATGGAATCATTTGTGTTGAGAGTGTGCAGTTCTCAGTAACAAGAGACTAAATCAAAAAACAATATACTGATAAATTTGGTACACAATTTTTAAATAAATGCATATTTTATTATATTATATATTGTCAAAGAATGAATAATGGCAAAGTACAAATCACATCACCAAGTCAAAAATGAAAAAGGTAAATAACTGTCATTAGAGGTAGATGAAAGGTACAGTCTCCACACTGGATTATGAAACAAGGATGCTGTGTAAACAATGATTCATCATCAGTGTCAGTGTGAAGATTTCCTATTGCATTAATCTATTACATATTCAGCAGAGGATGGAAAGTAAAATTTACTTTTCCTGAGGAATTATTAAATCATTACCATATAGGATTGTGAAGGAAGATTTTTGACAGCCGGCGTACTTGGAAGATAATCCTGTTTGAAAGTATCAATTTTTCTGTGAGTTGTCTTGGTGGCAGGAGTATGCACTTATCTCCACCTTGAGACATTGAATCTTTATTGTTTAAAAGTGAAATACAAAGGCATCGACCCAGAAAGTATTTGTTGTATTTAGGAAATATTATAATCCTTTTGGCTTCAAGGAAAGTTGGTCAAAATACTTAATGTTTCCTAAAAACATTTCCAACAAGTGGTTTCATTGTTATATGTCATCTTAAACCATTTAAAGAGGCTATAAGAAATTTTATGTCGGAGCAAGAGAAGCAAGGCAAGGAATTATGACTAAGTAAAGATGGAGAGTCTTTGATTTCCTGGCTGTAAGTGGCAAGGAATTCTAAGTACATATGGAAAATATGGCGAAAAATATAAATTCCAATTATTCTTTCATTGTCCAGCCTCTGAGTCTTGTTACGACTGTTGCAGCTACCCCTCAGGTACCTGAGGATAATATGTCTATAGTGGCATCAGCACTTTTACATTTTATTTTGTAAGAAAGTTTGTATTTTTCGTTGTAAAAGAATATGTGTAGAAATTATAAAATGGACAAAAGATACAGAAATTGAGAAGAAGAGTAACATGATCTTATGTATCAAAAGTATTCATTCTAATCATTATATTATTCACATGTTTTAAGTATTAATCCTAGAAATATACTATTTTGTATAATGATTTTAAGTAGCTCTTTTTATATCAAATTTATGTGCTATTTTGGAAAATTTAAAAAATAAAGAAAGTAAAGGGCAATTAAGTTAAAAAGTCATTTAAAACTCACCTTTTAGAAATATACACAATTAGCATTTACATTGGGTGTGTTAATCTTTTTTCTATGAATAATTACATACCTGAGAACATACAGGCATTAATTTTGGGATATTTAATGTAGAAATCTTTCAGAATTGTCAAATAGAATAAAACAAGTAGGATGGCTTAGTAATAGCTTATATCAATCATCAACCTGGGTACAAATGGTGTTCACTCTTTTCAGTCATGTCTAATAATTGTCTGCATATGTTAGGTGAGGCCTTTTCTACCCTTCTTTCCCAGCTAAATTATATCTTAATCTCAGGACCTCAGTTAATCTAAAGAGATTGTATTTATTTTCAACTGCTTAGAGGGAAGTATAAGTAAAATAAGGGCACTGTGCATTGGCAGTATTAATCAAAAGGAGAACTGATGAAGCTACAGGAGGAAAGCATTGGTGCCAATTAGTAAAAATGAGATGTGTGAAGTCAGTCAATTTAGGTGAATGGGCACGGGCCATCACACTGTGTGAGGACAAAATGTAAAACGCCAATAGCATGCTGGCATCCCTCACAATGTACGGGCCGGGGAATATTGGCTACAGGAAAATAAAGTAGGGATCAAAAAAAGTCTACACTGCTGCCTCAGAAACAGGAACCCACTTTGTGATGGTAACTTAAAATGTGCCCCTTTGTGAAAGTTAAGATCCTTTTCTGCTAGCAGATCTTGATGAGGGCCACCCCAAAAGTCTTCTTAGATTTCTACTCTCAGGGACAAGAAGTTAGGTTCTTAGTGGGATACTCATGTAAATGAATCCAATTATGCCATGGCAATGCTTTTTTCCACCAAGAATTATTTCAAAAGGTGAAGGCTGTAGGAATATTTTAAATTCCTCTATGTGCATGAACAAAACAGCAACCAAGTGACTCTTCTCAGAATTTGATTAATTTTTTTCAAGATTAGTTTTTTGGGGGCTAGTTTTAAGAAGGCAGAGAAGTGAAGGTGGAAGCTCCTCAAGCGCTGTTCACTTTTCTTCATTCTTTTTTCTTTCTGCTTCTCAGACTGGATCATTTATCCAGTCTTCGTGTTCACTGGGTCTTTATTCTTTCTATTTAAATCTTCTGTCAAATGCCTCTAGTAAATTTCTTCAATTCATTTATTACACTTTTCAGCTCCATAAATTCTTTCTAATTCATTTTATCATTTCTTTTAGCTCTTTGTCCATGGTTTCCTTTAACTGTTGAGCTTACTTAAGGCAGTTGTTTTAATGTTTTTTACCTAGCAAGTTCAATGTCTGTTATCCTCAGGGCCAGTTTCTGGTAATTTACATTTTTTCATTAATTGGCCATACTTTCATGTTTCTTTGTATGACTTTATATTTTTTTGTTGTTGTTGAAAACTGGGCCTTTGAATCGCAATGTCTCACCTGTAAGTGAGGCACGCACAGACAGATCTGGCGTCTCTACTGGACGCTGGTCAGGTGAAGTGAAAGACAAAAATGCTCAAGTGGTCGAGACTATCATAGACAGTCTTCATCCGCATCCTCCCTAACTACCCTCGGCTGTACCAGAAGACCTTGCAGAGCGACTTGTACGTGTCCGTGGTGATCCTGCAGTGTGGTGGGTGTCCCAGTTTGTCGAATACTTGATCCACCCACAACCTTGGCTAGAAAAGGAAATGGAAGAGGCCACCAAGAAGCTTGGCTCAAACATCCAGTTATTGGAGTCCCTGTTAGACGCACAAAGTGGGAACAGAAGCTGCCTCCCATCCCCTTGAGGAATACATGGTGCATGTTGAAGAATATTTTCAACTCCTTGCACACAGAACGCAAGTGGACAGAAAACAGTATATTTGGCCATGGATGACCCTTCTTTATTAACAGAAGCCAAAACAAAGTACCCCAATTATGAATTTATTAGTGATAATTCTATCTCTTGGTCAGCTGCACTACATAATCGATATACAAAAAATTCACTTTGGGTTGTGATCCTGGATATGCATTTTCTCTCTCAGGCAGACTTCCTAGTGTGTACTAGTTCATCCCAGGTCTGTTGAGTTGTTTATGAAATCATGCAAACACTGCATCCTGATGCCTCTGCAAACTTCCATTCTTTAGATGACATCTATTTTTGGGGCCAAAATGCTCACAATCAGATTGCCATTTATCCTGATGAACCTCAGACTTCAGATGAAATCCCCACGGAACCTGGAGATATTATCGGTGTGGCTGGAAATCATTGGGATGGCTATCCTAAAGGTGTCAACAGAAAACTGAGAAGGATGGGCCTATATCCCTCCTACGAAGTCCAAGAAAAGATAGAAACTGTCAAGCATCCCACATATCCTGAGGCTGAGAAATAAAGTTCAAATGGAACAGAGGGACAACCAAACTCAGTTGAAACCATTTGAGCCAAACTAGATGAAGAAGGTCCTGACATAACGACATGTAGTTCAATGACTAGACACCTTCAGCACCAAGAGCAGCAGAGGCTTCAGTTGTGGAATTCCTCTTTAACAAGAGGAATGCTGCAATGCCCTCAAATCCATGCAGAGTACAATAAAGTACTCACATATAACATGCAAACAGGGGCAAAATACTTTGCCCCTTCTTTCAATATTATGTACCCATGAGAAAAACATTGCCACATTGTGTAATTTAAGTGACACAGACATTCTGTGTGAGACTTAAAACATGGTGCCTATATCTGAGAGAGCTTTGTGACCTATTGAGAAGCCCAGAACAGTTCCCTACTGTGGGGAAGTTGATTCTTAGTCAGTGGTGGTATTGTGACCATTGAATTCACTCCCACCAACAAATGCAAAATGAGAATGGATGTTTTTTCCTTCATAAGGTTGTGTGGATTTTTTTTTTTAAGTAATTGTGTCAGTTCATCCACCTCATCCTTAATTAATAAGTGAAGGATATATCAGAAAATAAAATATTCACTCTTCATTAGAAACTTTTGTAAAACAATGCCATGAACAAATTCTTTAGTATACAATGTTCCTGGACATTTTCTTTGATAACAAAAAATAAATTTTAAAAAGAAAAAAAATGCCTGGGAAATCAGGAAATCAGATTTTTCCTCTTCCCCAAGATTTGCTGCTTCTGGTTTTTGTGGTCTATAGTCACTTGTTTGGTTTTTTGCTTGCTTGCTTGTTTGTTTGTTTCTGGAATAGGGTCTTGCTCTGTTGCTTTTCAAACTTGTTTACAAAGACTATAGTCCTTGTCATGTGTGGTCACTGAAATCTGTGTTGCATTATTTCAGTGGTCAGTCAGGGATCTGAGAAAGGTTTTCCTAAATGCTTGGAGTGAGAGAGAAAGAGAGAGAGAGAGAGAGAGAGAGAGAGAGAGAGAGAGAGAGAGAGAGAAGAGCTTTCTGAAAATCCTATTTTCACTGCTTAATTTCTTTAAGGTAGGGTTTCTCAACCTTAGCACTATCGACATTTTAGAACAGATAATTCTTTGTTAGGGGGGCGCTGTAGGATGTTCAGCATCCTCCTCCTCTAGAGACCAGTAGCAC
>CAUYRT010048535.1:0-40950 GCA_963574885.1 Lepilemur ruficaudatus
CAGAAACCAAAAAATGAAATAGAAATTCTGGAATTAAAAAGTATAATATTTGAAAATACTAAAAATTACTTTATGTGTCTAATAGAAGATTAGAAATAGAAAAAGAAAGAGTCGGTGAATTTGAAATGTATCAGTAGCAATTATACAGTCTGAAGAATAAAGATAAAAAGGATTCTTAAAGAATGAACATAATTTCATTCTGGGACTTGTGGGACAGTATCTAGTCATCTAATATTAGTGTACATAAAGTCCTAGAAGGAGAGGAGAAAAATAGAAAAGAGAAAAATAATTAACAAAATATTCTCAAATTTGGAAAATCATCAACTAACATAACCAAAAGCTCAACAAAACCCAACCAGGATAAATAAGAAGAAAACCATTCCACAATAAATCATAGTCCAACTGCTTAAATCCAAAAATAAACTCATAATCTTGAAAGCAACAGGAGTAAAACTGCCACATTAAATATAGGGAAACAAGGATACAAATGACAATTACTTCTCAAAAATCATGAAGCTTCAAACTACAGTAGAAGAAAAATAAATTTTTAGACTGAAAGAGAATGACAATAATATGTTAATAAACAGAAAGGATTGGGGCAATACAACTATAATGTTGCAAGTTTTCTAAATTTTATAGGCACAAATAAAATATTAACTTTACGTAGACTGCAAAAAATGAATTTGCATGTTCTAATCCTTAGAGAAATCATTACAACTAATATAAAGATATGTAGTTAAAAGGCAATTAAAAATGAAAATTCAATACAAAAATTATATTAACCTTAAGGAAAAAGATAGGAAAGGAGGAGCAGAGGAACAAAAACTCATGACATAACAGAAAAAACATCTCAGACCTAACTCATATAGATAATATTAAGTAGAAATTATCTATTATAATACACTAAAGAGAAAAATTACTTGAAAAAACATAACTTACAAAAAATGACACAAAATTAAATTAAAATGTAATACCCCTATATCAATCAAGGAAATTAAATTTGTTATTTTAAAAAAGTACTTGCCTCTGTCTCCCCTAAAAATGCCAAGACCAGTTGGTTTAACTGATTAATTCTATAAAAGATTTCAGGAAGAAACTCTTTTAGAAAACATACAAAAATGAAATAATTATAATTTCATGATAATGAGACTACCATATCACTAATTCCAAAACCTAATAGATATCACAAAATCACTCATGGACATATCTTTAACAAAATATTGGTGAATTGAATCCAAATATATATGCATGTGTGCATGTATATATATATATGTATGTAGTTTATATGTATATAAAATTATCCCCAGAATGCAAGACTAGTTTAATATTCAAAAATATCAACCAATGTAATAACCACATTTACAGAATAAAAAAGAAAACAACACATAACTTCAAAAGCTGCAGAAAAACTTTACATAATTTAATACTCATTCATGATTTTTTAAACATTTCTCCTCAAATTAGATATAAAAGGGAATTTCCCCAATCTGGTAAAGGATAGCTACAACAACCTACACTTAATATTATACTTAGTGATGAGGACTGAATGTTTTCCCTCTAAAATTTGGAATAAGGCAGAAAATTTTAATTGTATCTTTTTCTATTCTGCATGACTAGATGTTCTAACCAATTCAATAAAACATAAAAAGATAAAAAACATTAAAATTTGAAGAAAAATATGCAGATGTCTCTATTCATAGACAACATGATTGTTTACATACAAATATTAAAGAATTTAACTACTACTCCTAGAAATTATAAATGAAGTTGCAAGCTCTCCAAAAAATATCAATGTTGAAGAAATTTTATTTCTTCAATATACAGAAATCAATTATTTTTATACTCCAACAACAAACAATTGAAAAATAAATTTTATAGTAGCATCAAAAACTAAATGTTTAGGAATTAATTTAATAAAAGTCATTTAAAACTTCTACACTGAAAACTTTAAAACATTGCTAAGTGATTGATATGCTAAGTTTATGTATTGAATAACTCAATATCCTTAAAATATCAATTCTCCTCAAACTGATCCATAGATTAAATGCAATGACATCAGCCCATCAGTTTTTAAAATAGAAAATGACAAGCTGTTTTTTAAATATTTATGAAAATGCAATACTTTTTAAATAGCCAAAATAATTTCAAGAAGAAGAGTGAACAGCAGAACTTTTACTACCTGACTGTGGTAAGAAGAATTCTAAGATGGCCCTTAAGATTCTCTCCTTCCCCAATGTATATACCCCAAGACTGTGGCTATGACAGAAATGACTCATGTACAGGATATGGTACAGTTCACATTAAGAAAGGACAATTATGTAGATGGTCTTGATCTAAATATATGAGTCCTCTAAATCTGAGTCTAGAAGTAAAAGAGGAAATCTGGAATTTGACACATGAGAGGAATTCAACACAAAGAAAATTTTTATTATTGATTTTGAAGATGGAAGGACCATGTGGCAAAAAATGTGGGTGGCCTCTATGAGCTGAGAGTGACCCCCGACAGATAGACAAAAACACCTCAAAACAACCTGAATGAGGTGACCCTAAACTAAAGATAAAAATTCAGCCATCTGATGCCTTGATTTCAGCCTCTGACAACCTGAACAGAGAATCCAGTCATGCAGTGCTATACTTCTAACCTACAGATCTGTGAGACAAGCACAGCTGTTGTTTTCAATGGCTAAATGTGTAATTTGCTATTAAGCAATAGAAAATTAATACAATGACTTAATGACTTTCTAGAAGTTATAGTAATTGAGGCAGTGTGATGGTGAGACAGTCTGTAAAAATAAACAAAGACATCAATGAAATAATAGATAATCAAAACTTGTCTGACTTGTGAATGATTTCTTGATTTTCAGTAAGTCAAACAATTTATCAGGGAAATGAATGTTTTTCCGCAAATGAAGCTACTATAATTGCATATCCATGCAAATCAAAATGAATATCTACACCTATCTCACATTATACATAAAAAATGTGAGATGTATCATAACTTAAATATAATTCGAAATCAAAATCTTTAAAGAAAACAGAATTTCTTCAAAACTTGAGAGTACACAAGTATTTCTTAGAGAGGAAAAGAAAACCAATAATCATAAAAGAGCTGATAGATTAGATAGCATCAAAATTAAAATATTCTGTGGATCAAGGAAATCATTATGGAAATAACAGGTAAGCAACAGGAAGAAAATATTCACAATATCTGACAGAGGACATCCATTGAGACTATATAAATAAATGTTATAACTCAATAAGAAAGACCAATAACACTTTTTCTAAAAAAGATAAAAGAGAATAGGATTATGAGAAGATGGCAGAGCAGGAAGCACCAGGGATAGGCAACAATTGCACTGGAAGAGTCTGTCTGATGTCACTATTTTGGAACTGTGGAGTCTACTAAAGACTTGAAATTTTCAGGGGAAGGCTTGGATGCAAAATTGTGCTATATTGTGGATGATTTCCACTCTTAGAACATGGCAGCTTCCCATTCTCCAACCCCAGTCTAAGACAGGCAGTTGTGCACATGCTCCAGGAGCAGCTTACACGTAGCTGTAGAAGCCAGGGTGGAGAAAAAATCACCCCGTCCTCCAAGTGTCAGGGACCTGTGCTCTGATCACTGATTGTTGCTTCTGATCACAGAGGTTCAGAAAAAGAGGTGGGAAGCCGTTTTTGTTGCATCTGCCTCATTGCTGTAAGTCTTCCCCTCCAGCTAAAGTGGCTGCCACATTTTATCTAACCACCCACCCCTCTTCATTTTCCTTCTTCCTCTTTTGGCAGCTAGGCACTAAAGACTAGGAAATTCAAAATCAATTGCATATATGGGGAAAATAAGACAGTGACTTCTCATGCCCAGGTAAACACGCAGGCTCAGAAAAGACATGAGAAGACCTTAACTTTACACCTCAGGCTGATCCTTGGTACAGAGGTAGCCTACAGCAGTCAGAAAAAGAAAAACAACAAATATAAACAATAATAACAACAGAAAAAGCAAACCTTGGGGAAGGGAGAAAATCTAATTTCTAGAGTTAGCATATTATTAAATTCAAATGTCCAGTTTTCAACAAAAAATCATAAGACATACAAAGATACAACAAACTATGGCCTATTCAAAGAAACATAATGATAAATCAATAGACTTTGTCCCTGAAAAAGACCTGACAAGTCTTTTAGACAAAGATTTTAAAACAACTGTCTTAACAAAGGTCAAAGACTTAAAGAAAGATATGAAAAAAATTATTAATAAGAAAATTATATATGAATAAAGTAGAAATATCAACAAATAGAAAACTTAAAAAGAAACCAAAAATAAATTCCAAAGCTGACAAATACAATAACTAAAATAAAAAAATTCACTAGAGGGATTAAAGGCAGATTTGAGCAGACAGAAGAATCAGCCAACTTGAAAATAGAGCAAGCGAAATTATCAAGTCTAAGGAACAGAAAGAAAAAGATTGAAGAAAAGAGCCTAAGAGAACTGTGGGACACCACCACAAAGACCAACTCCATTGTGGGAGTCTCAGAAGAAAAGACAGAAAATGAAGCAAAAATAATACTAAAGAAATAATGGCTGAAAACTTCCCCAAATTTGATGAGAGACATAAATATAAACATTCAAAAAGCTCAATGAACTCCAGGATGAATTCAAAAAAGTACACATCAAGACACTTTATAATTAAACTTCCCCCAAAATACACAGAAATTCTTGAAAACAGTAAGAGAGAAGCAACTTTTCACATATGAGGGATTCATAATGAGATTAACAGATTTCTCATCAGAAACTTTGGAGACCAGAAAGCAGCAAGCCAATATATTTACAGTTCAAAAAAGAAAACAAAATTGTCAATCAAGAATTCAATATCCAATAAAACTCTCCTTCAAAATTGAAGGAGAAATTAAGACATTCTCAGATAAACAGAAGCTGTGAAAGTATTGATATGTTATCACTACACCTGCCCTGTAAGAAATGTTTGAGAGTCCCACAGAGTGAAATTAAAGGGCACTGTACAATAACTTGAAGCCATATGAAGAAATAAAGATCACAATAAAGATAAAAGGACAATTATAAAAGCTAGTTTATTGTAACAATAGTTTGTAACTATACTTTTTTCACAGTTTTAAAAACAAATGTTTTTTAAAAATAATTACTAGTCTAAAATCACTATTATTGTAACTTTGTATTTTGTTTTCTACTTAATTTAAGAGACTAACATATTTAAAACAATTATTAGTTTATATATTATGGTTTACAATGTATAAAGATGTAATTTTGTGACCAACACCTGAAAGAGGTGGGGCCAGAGATGTTAAAAGAGTAGAGTGTGCGTATGTATTGGGGTTTTGCTGGAAAACAAAACAAAACTCAGAGTGATATTAAGTGTAAACCCTATGGAAACTACAAAAAAAAGCTATGGAATATACATAAAAAAATGAGAAAAAAATTTAAACATTTCACTACAAAAGAATCAACTAAACACAAAAGAAAATAGTCACGTAGAAAATGAAAGACCAAAAGCTATAAGGCATATAGAAGACAAATAGAAAAATGGCAAAAGTTCCTTTTTGATGGTACTTGCTATAAATGTGCATGGTTTAAATTCTCCAATCAAAAAACACATGGGGAGCGGAATTAGGGGTCTCAATAAGGGAAAGGAATTCCTAAAAAACTGATTCATGTGAACTCTTTCTTTTACATCAAGGTACAACAGAGCTCCTAACATGAGGGGTATCAGGATAGGTGCCCTCAGCCCTTTGCATTTCACCGACATCCTTAGGTAGGGATATACTAAGGTCATGGAGAGTACTGCAGAGTAAATATGGGGGACATCCAGAATTCCATCTCCGACTATCTAAACACACCTCAGCCACAGGGAACCTGCAGAGAATACAAGACATTAGAGACAAGCTGTCTATTATGTATGAAGTGTTTATGGTAGACAGAAGAGAGGCCAGTTTGATGTATCCTCTGTAGTAATTATTGATAAAAAGATGCAAAGTGTTACAGAGTCAGAGCAGAGTCAGGGCAGCATTCTTCAGGAGAACAAAGAGGAGAGGAATGCAGTCCAGCACAACTTCAAAATATCAACTTATGCTCACCCTTATTCTGTGGAGCTCCCCTCCTCATTCCATTGTGTCCATGACTCCATTTTAATCCCATCCAACATTATCACCCCTTTGAAAAAATGACATTAAGATTATCTTTGAATCATCCAGCAGAACCTAGACTGGCTGTATTTTATGTCCTATCACATAAGTGCAATTTATAGAATCATAGTTATATTATACACTGTCCTCTGATGAGCCATCATTTGTTGGTGTACTTTGATTATAGACTAATCACATTTGCTGCTTCTATTGCAAATGATTAGCGCTGGCTATGTAACACAATACAGTGCTATGATCATCCTGAATCAACATTCATTATTAATCAAGGATGGTTGTATGCCTAGATGACTCTATTCCAAAAGCATAAAAAATCTATCAAGATTTGCCAAGGGGTGATATTGCTTCCTGCAATGTTGGAATTATTTATTTTAAGATTTTTTTTAGAAGCACACAATTTCCTTCATTTTAGTAAAGACCATTTATTCTCTCTCATGAGCCACCATTATATAAATAACCTTCCTTTATGGTTAAAAATGGATCTAACACAGCTTATCTTCTTCCTCTGTACTGAGTATTATGTGCAATTTATGTCTCTAAATGATGGAAAAATGGAAAAGAACCTCATCTGTGTAGGCAGACTGATCAAGAGCCAGTGTAATGCATGAACTTCCATATTCTACTGAAACCACTGAGGGGCAGATAAGAGACGCCTATTATTAAAATTGTCTTTCTGTCATAGAATGAAGCTTTGATGTGAGTTAAAGTAAAAAATCTTCTCTGATAAAGTAAATTATGGTCTCAAAGGACTGTAATTTTGAAGCTGAATTCACATTGTATATACAGATGTAGTTTCTAATAACCACGAGTCACTTTCTGGGCAAACTTTCCTCTCTTAGGGCAGTTGCTGTGTGATGTTCTCTTCAAAAAAGTCTTTTCAGTTAACAATTTACAGAGAAATAATAATGGGGGATTCTGAGCCTCTTTAGGCACTAGAATCATATATTCTTTGAAGGAAGAAACTCTAAGAAGGTGTTCTTACGGCGAACAAGTAAAAATAACATAAAACATTTGCATAATTTTAATTAAGATAAAATAGAAGTTGAATAAAATCAACTACTTTTCAGTCATTTGTGAAAAAAGCATTGAAATAAAACTTCTACTCTACAAATCATGTGGAAAAATGCTAGTTTTTTAAAATTAAATTTGCCATGTTTTCACATAAAAAGTTATTTTCAAAGAATTTGCACACTCAAATCACCTGTACAGTCTTGCAATGGAAAGGAGGATCAGAAAAATATTGACAATGGGAATAGTGAAAATAAAAATACACTATTATATTATTTATAAAAATAAAAGTAACATATTTTATAAAATAAAAGTTAGCCAACATATACGTTATATAGATATATATAGCAGCCATATATGTTATAAAAAGTCAACATTTTTTATGAACTCATTATTAGACAACTTGAAGAACTGATGTAAGCCAATTGTGAAATAAAAATCTTTGTTGACTAATACATGTGCTTTAAAATATAAAAAGTAATTACTAAAGGTAAATTACAAAACCTTTTTGTTAAAATAGTCGCATTTCTTATTAGAAATGTTTGCTATGCTAGCATTTTGAGAAGCTCTATTCAAAAGACTTCTTAATACCCATCACTTCGCCAGTTCCACCAGTGCTGAGATAGCTTTTGCATTTGCTGAAAATAAAATAACACTTTTGCCACCTGTCACTAAAGCAAGACGAGGTTCATTAGAATAATTAGAACAGGATATAATTACCGTAAGCACACTGTATATTTGCTGATATATCAGGTGTGCAGATATTTAATTTTGTTTCCCTATACAGGGACTTGGTTTCTATTTTGAGTTTCCATCTCTACATAATGGTAGATAGAAGCATTAATCTAGTCACTCGTAAGTACACTGTTCAGAGTGTGTGTTCTCTCACCATCCAAGTTTGAAACTCAGTCATAGAGGATTTTTCCCAAGGCTGATTCTTAGTTGAATTCAGTGGTGTAAAATGAACGAGGAAGGCTGCCCACTTCTCACTCTTGAACTTTCCCTCACAGATCCAACAGGAGGCCAAATCTACCACCTGGCTGCCAGCTCGCGTCCACACTGCCCCCTCAGTCACATCAAGGAACCCCTTTCGCCTTCCAGTAATCAATGTCATATCTGGGGCTCTTTTTGCCTCATAAGAAAATATTTAGTGGTTTAACCAGCCAGGCAGGGCATGTGGGGACTTTCTAAGGCTGCACTCAGACCCACACCTAAGCCCCCATGCTGCACAGTCTAATTCTACCACCCACTGAGGGAAAGGAAAATTGTTCTGGCATTTGCCACTTTTCGAGGCAAACAATGCAGAAGCAGGGCACTTGCCCTTTACTTTCAGATCCATACACTTACTCTCTATTTTAGGCCTGAGGAGGAGGATGACACAGCCCCCACCTCTGCCCCAATATAAATGGAAGTGCCAGCATCAAACTCTTTCCTTTACAACTTTCTTCTCTTCCCAGCTCAGATGACTTTTATGTATTTTAAGGACAAAGAAAAAGCAGGTTCTGCTGGATCCCATCTACCTTCAATTATTTTTCTGAACTAGTCATTTTGATTTTATAAGCTTCTTTTATAACCATTAACTTGTCTTTCTTTAGTTTCTGATTTTGCACTCCTTAGAGGTAATAAAGGCTCCCATCCAGGGCTCAGATAATGAAGATTACAGAGTGAAAATGAAAGGAGGAAACATAGTGGCTGGCCTCTATCTTATCGGTGTGTCTGTATCTGTGTTATCGTACAGCAGCTCCCTGCAACGTGTGCCAGCTACTTGTTGGCTTTACTGGCTTCATCTTTCTCTAGCTGCTTACCTGAATCTGTGCTCCCCAAAGGCAGACAGAGAAGGAATCAGGCACCAAGTCCTTGATAATTAAAGAACACTTTAAACTTAGTTCCCTAAATGGATAGAGCCATTGGAAAACCCTTTTGTACCAGATCTCATGTAACTTACAAATCTTGGGGCTTTCACTTGGAATGGTCTCAGCCCCATCCTCCCACAGGCTGGCTGAGACTTATGTTTGCAGGTGTGTTTCCAAATGACGGCAAGTAGAGAATCAGGGAAACAAGCCACTGGCTGGACTTCAGGTTCAGAAGACTGCGATGGGCTGCATTTGAATCTTTGGGAAGGTCATGGGCAGGTAGGGCGTCATCCAGTCAAGTAGACAAGAAACAAAATCAGATGTGATGACTCTTGTTTCCATCTTAAAGTAATGTTCACTCCTCTTCCATAAAATCACAATCCCCCTTTGATATCTTGCAACTTAAAGATTGATTATTAGATTCACAATGACCAATACATTTTGTGTTAAATAGTAGGGGAAGGGGAGATGGAAAGATTAGTTAATACATACAAATGTCATCACAATAAAGCAAGGAAAATACATGCACAGCTATGCCAACCCTCATTTTTGCACTTGACTATAAGGTTGCATCTGGTAATTATGACTTTGTCTTTTAGTATCTGTTTCATATTCTCTTCTTTTTGCCAGTCCCACAAACGGGCATGACTCTTTATGACCCAAACCTTCATTCCTAAAGTAACTTAGCTCTTATTTGTTTTCTCTGTGTTATTATATTCTTCTAGAAATTTTTACTACTGGGGACAGAAGTTCTAGAAGGCACTCTAGAAATCTGTTAGTTTCTAGGACTACGTCTCCTCACCCTCATTGTGAAGCACAAACCCTATTTCTTCTTGATAATGACGAATCAAGTTTCCCAGCTAATACAGTGAACTTCTTCTTTGTCTATCAGTAAAGAGGAACAAGAAGCTCCAAATAGCCAGATGGCAGATTAAAAACCCAGTTTGATGGACCAATATTACGTTTCCTCATGAAGGCCTGTCTATTAACCAACATCCCTAAATCAACAGAATCCAAAGTTGTAGGACTAGAGGCAGAAATTCTGTGAGTGATTGATAATGATAATGAGAGGAGCCACTATCAGTTCCACCTCTGGGTTTCTGAAGCCATGATTCTGGCAGGGAAAGATTCCCATATGCTGGTAGCTAATTGAGAGCATATACTGCAACCTGTAGGGAAGGACTCCATCCTCAAACGCATGGTTACATAGAGGACTTCATAACTGAGTCTCAAATAAGTCTTTCCTCTATTCTATCAGGCCATCTGCTGCTGCATGCTGATGTAAACTGCAAGACAGTGAACCCTTGGTTGAAAGTGTGGGTGGTGAGTAAGGCATTTCAAATTCTGTGGGTTATTCTAAAATTGATATGGAAAGACACAATCCTGGAACAACTAAAACAAACTTCAAAAGGCAGAATAAAGAGGGAGAAATCATTCTACTCAATATCGAGGCCTACTATTTAGCTACAGTAATCAAACAGTATTGGATTAGCAGAAGAATAAATGCATAGACAAATGGAATAGAACAGAGAATTCAGAAATGAACTTATGCAAGTATGGCCAGTTGATTTTTGCACAAGAGTGCAAAAGCAATTCAGTGGGAGATAAATTCCTTTTTTCCTCTTTTTTAAAAAATTTAATGCATCTAAGGGGTATAAGTTGAATTCTGTTACATGTATATATTGTATAGTGGTGAAGTCTGGGCTTTTAGTGTACACATCATCACCTAAATCATGTACATTGTACCACACAGGTAATTATTTATCCCGCAATTCCTCCCATTCTCCCCCCTTTTGGGTCTCCAATGTTCATTATATCACTCTGTGCCCTTTTGTAGCCATAGTTTAGCTCCCACTTATAAGTGACAAAATGCAGCATTTATTTTTCAATTTCCAACTCACTTCACTTAGGATAATGGCCTCCAGTTCCATCCAAGTTTCTGCAAAAGACATTATTTTATTCATTCTTATTTCTAAGTAGTAGTCCATGGCATATACAAACACCATATTTTCTTTATGCACTCATGAGTTCATGGGCACTTAGGTTGATTCCGTATCTTGGTGATTGTGAATTGTGCTACAATAAACATATGAGTGCATGTATCTTTTTGATATACTGATTTATTTTTCTTTCAGTAGATATCCAGTAGTGGGCTTGCAAGATCGAAAAGTAGACTTATTTTTAGTTATTTGAGAAATCTCCATGTTGATTTTCATAGAGGTTGTACTAATTTACATTTCCACCAATAGTATGCAACAGTGCTCCCTTTTCACTGCATCCATGCCAACACCTATTGTTTTTTGACTTTTTACTAGTGGCCATTTTAATTAGAGTAAGATGGTATCGCATTGTGGCTTTGCATTTCTCTGATGATAAATGATTCTGAGCATTTTTTCCTATGTGTGTTGGCCATTTGTGTATCGTCTTTTGAAAAATTCCTGTTCATGTCATTTGTCTACTTTTTAATGGGATTGTTTGGGGTTTTTTTTGCTGAATTGTTTGAATTTTTATAGATTATAGATATTAGTCCTTTGTTGGACACATAGTTTGTAAATATTTTCTCCCATTTTATAGGTTTTTTTATTTACTCTTTTGATTATTTATTTTACTGTGAAGAAGCTTTTTAGTTTAATTAAGATCTATTTGTCTATTTTTGTAGGTGTATGGTTTTATTTCTGGGTTCTCTATTCTGTTCCATTGCTCTATGTGTCTACTTTTATTCCAGTACTATGCTGTTTTGGTTACTATGGCCTTGTAGTGTATTTTGAAGCCAGGTAAGGTGATGCCTTCAGTTATATTCTTTTTGCTTAGGATCACTTTGGTTATTCAGGCTCTATTTTGGTTCTATATAAATTTCAGAATTTTTTTTTTTGTTATTCTGTGAAAAATGACATTGATATTTTCATAGGAATTGCATTGAATCTGTAGATTGCTTTGGTTTGGTAATATGGTCATTTTAACAATATTGATTTTTTTTGATCAATTAGTATGCTTTTTTTCATTTGTGTTATCTACAATTTTTTTTCCTCAGTTATTTGTAGTTCTTCCTATAGAGATCTTTTACCTCGTTAGTTACATTTGTTCCTAAGCATATTTTTTATAAGTGTTGTAAATGGGATTGAGTTCTTGATTTCTTTCTCAGCCTGGTCATTATTGGTGCCTAAAAATAAAGAAGAATACATTTTCAACAAATAATGCTGGAGCAATTGGACATTCATAGGCAAACAAACAAAAACAAAACAAAACACCCAAAAATGAACCTCTACCCTAAATCTTACAGCTTATATAAAAGTTAACTCAAAATAGATCACAAGATTAAATATAAAAAATAAAAATATAAAACTTCCAGAAAAAAAGAAAAAAACCTTTGGTATCTAGAGCTAGTCTGAGTTTTTAGAATTGACACCCAAAAGCATGATCCCTAAAAGGAAAAATAGTTCAATTGGACCTCATCAGGGTTTAAAACTAAGTTATAGACTGAGAGAAAATATTTGCAAACCACATATCTGACAAAGGGCTAGTATCTAGAATATATTTTCCATCAAAAGTGTAGTTTATTATATATCAAACAAGAAGTAGTACAATTAATCAAAGTATGCACTTAAACTATTGACACAGTTTGCCACCTTAATGGTGGCTTGTTCATGCCAGCAGTGAAGAAGCCTGGAGAGTGAGTTGCCATGAAATCACAAAAGGCATTTTGCACAGCTTGTTGAGAATTGAATATTTTTCCCTGCAAGAAGTGTTCCGAAGCCTGAGGAAGTGGTAGTCAGTTGGTCTGGTGAATACACTAATGACAGAGAGTTTCTAAGTTTCTAAATGGACAACATAAAAGATTTTTGAGGTGATGAAAATATTCTGTATCTTGACTATGACAATACTAATATCTTAGTTGTGACGTATTGATGGTAAGAACATGACAAGCAAGAAAAACAAATCCACGTCTAGAGTAAATATCTATCCCAGGGAAGCCAAATTGCAGTTCTCTCCACGACAGAGGAGTATAGCACAATTTGTACTAGATGGTTGGCTGGTACTCCTAGAGGAATGGTATCATACTGGGGTCTCAATACTAGACTCTGCTATTTGCAGGTTAGTCACTCTGCAGAGATGTTATCTAGATTAACATTGGTGAATGGAAATTTCTATTGTGAAGGCCATGCATAACCTCTATTCCTCCATATAAAACTTTTATTTATGAGTCTACTGAGTAAGTATTGTGGTTTCTGTATGAACACGGACTCTCATCCATGGAATGGGTCCTCTTCTCCACCTGATTTTTGGGAACCTTCTTTGAAGTAGGTGCCCTTTGTTACTCTGCTTTCTTTCTGTTAGCATTTAATGATTTTTTTAGCCTCTTGTGTGTCATCCATTTCCCCTGAGTCACTTTTATGGCTCTTCCAACTGAAAATTATTTTATTTTCATCTTGTGCTTATTCAATTTGACATTCTAAACTTTTAAAAATAACTTTTAGTTCACATAATAGTGAATTACCAGAAGGAAATAAAGTAAATATAATTACAGGAAACATGGTAATATAGATTGCATACCATCCATATCCAAAAATAACACTTCTGTAGAAGCCTGCAAATTATGGCTAAAAAGCTTCCAAACAATTTAGTGACCATAGCACACCTAAATAGAAAGTCATGGAAAAAATGCTAGTGAACAGATTAGGTCTCATAAAATATAAAATATAATTACTACAGTATTTAAATAATATATTTCATATAATAAATAAAAACTATTGCAAGAACAAACATGGCTTAACTTTTAAGTTATGTTTGGCGGTTTTTAATATTCACAAATTCATCATCAATGAATATAATAACACAGATAGAATAATATCACCAAACACTATGAATGAGAAAACTGAGATAAATCAGCAGCTGGATATTTGTGCCTGAGGTTCAGGTGTGAGGTGTGGGCAAAGCTATAATATGGGAAATGATCATCATTATTAATAAAACTGTGAAACTTGAAAAGATCCCAAAGGGATGAGTGTAGGAATAAAACAGCAGTCAAAGAACAAAACTTTGAGGTAGAGCAAAATTTAGTATCAAGGCACTGAGAAGAGAAGCAACAAGCAAAGGAGGGGGAGAAGGAGAATCCAGAAAGACGGTAAAACCAGTGTCCTTGAAGGGGTGGGCAGAAAGTGTTTCAAGGAGAGATCAAGGGTGTCAAGTGCTAAAAGGAGGCCTGAGAATTAACCAGTGCATTTAGCAAAGCGGGAGTCATTGAAAACTTAAAAAGAAGATACTTTGTTTCCTCTCTACTGAACAGCCTCCCAAGGGAGGACATACATAGCAGATTGCCTTTTTAAGGAAAGTGAGCCACTTAATTTCAGATTGTAACAAATGGAAATGCAATAATGGTAATGAAAATAACTCTGGACTGAGTTTACCCTGTGTCAGGCACTGTTAGCCATTTAGAAAATATTAACCTTACTGATACAGAGGCATTACCCATTGGTTTGCCTATGAAAAATTGAAGTTTAGAGAAATTAAATGACTGGCCTACATCATTTAGTTAATATATAGTAAAACCAAAATTTGAATTGTTTTCTTGATGTCAAAGTCTACACATTCTACTACACCACAATAATACATTAATAGAGGCATACATCTCATCATATGTGTGCGTCATTATAACCATAATCCCCAAAAAACAGAAAGGATGAAAAGAGAGATATTGGGAGGAAAAGTTTTACACCAGAAGGTCCAAGGCCAGGATGGAAGGAAGGCTGTCTCCAAACCAATTAGTGTTGGCTGCTATTTAAACAACCTCCACATTTTTGGAGGGAAAGTAGCTATTTTGACAACTAGTTTAGGTATTCCTCCATGGTACCACCAGGAGAATAGTTCCAGCTAATTAAAGGAAGACAATCTTATTCCCACAAATACTCACATAGTATCCCAAACTTCTTAAATTATTAAAGGACGCCAGATGTTCCAGCAATCATTGTCAGAAACCAGAGCTTCTGTCAATAAACCAGTATGCATTTTTATACCCCCTACACCTACCTGTATGAGGGTGAACTAGGTTCATTGTAATTTAACAATCTGTCTGTCTGTCTATGTGTGTATCTGTGCCATATACACACAGACACACACATATAAACTCATGTGTAATATTCTATATTCTCTCTATATATTTATACCATAGAATACAATATATATTTGGTAGAACATTTCAGATATATATTAAATTATTCTAAATATATTGTATTCCATATATATTTAGAATATCCTGTATTCTATATTTTATTTTTGTGTATGTATAATGTTCTAAATATATTGATATATATTATATATCTTCAGAGAGAGAGAGAATATATAATGACAGAGAAAGATATTCAGCAATTAAAGCTATTTTACCACTGCTGAGAATCTTTCTCACAGGTACATTAGTCATTTTCTCATTGTAATCTTTTCTTGCTGCCAATTCATGGAATATTAGTGTTTTTGAGGGTTGGTTGGTTTGTTTCACAGTCACTTACTGTAAAAATTTTACAATTTAATAACAAACATGATCTAATTCATGAACAAGTGAAACTAATAAAAATGTCCATTCAGGGCGTTTTCTTCCAACTGCAAACCCTGCAATGCTGGCATGCGTATGGATGATATGGATATAACTTACTGCCCTTTCTTTTCATTATTCCTGTAAGTCTCTTCTTAATTTGTTATGTATATGAGCTGCTTCCAGTATGAAATCACTTAGTGCTGTTATTTATATAAAACTAAAGGAAATATGAAATGAAAAAGAAAATAACTTTAGACAATCATGTTCAACCACATCAAAATTTCAAAGTAGATGTCACAGAGAAAAATGTTCACTCTTGGCATTTATCCAAAATATTTCAGTAATATGAAAAGCCAAAGGAAGTAGTTTAAGTTTATAAATTTGATGCTGGCATTGTTTCTAAAATAAAGGAAAAAAAAGGAACTAACATTTGTTTGTCCAATATATACGAAGAACTTCGATAGAGATTTCACTCATTTATTCAGCAAAGATTTATTCTGCTTCTACAATGGACCAGGCACTATTCTAGCACTGGAAATGTGTCAGAGTAAAAAGAAAAACAACAGAAAAAAACCCACACATGTGTGAAGGTTTAATTCCCAAAACAACTTGTATCTTCAGTATGATTATTTCCACCTTCTCAAAGAGAAAACAAGTATGGAGAAATTAATCAAGTTGCTCAAGTTTCCATGTCTAATGAGAAGGCAAACTGAAACCTAAAACTGCATGTCTACAAAATTCACCCTCATTCTACTGTGCTGCAACACATTGCTCAGTGTGTACCAACTGCTTAAAATTAGCAAAAGACATATAGATCTGCTTTTTACTCCTGAAAACAAGCCAAAAACAACATATGTGGAGTTTTTATTTCCTGGAGTAAGATAAATTGATTATAAAATTCAATGGAAAAGTAAACAAGCAAGAATAGCCAGATAATTCCTAAACAATAAATGCAGTAAGGACCAACTAACCATACCAGACCAAAGACTTAAAGTTTCTGCACTTAAAACAGGGTGGTATTTGTGATTACATAGACCAATGAAAATGACTGGAAAATTCAAAAATAAACCTAATTGTATGTGGATATATCATATAAAATTCATTAACAGTTCATGAACATATAATTTGCAAGATGTAACATTCATCCATTTAAAGTGTACAACTCAATAATTTATGGTATATTCACAGAGATGTGCAACCATCACCACGTTCTAATTTTAGAACATTTTATCAGCTCAAAAGAAAAATCTGTACCCACTAGTAGTCACTTATCATTGCCCTCCAGCACACCCCCAGCCCTAGAAAAACCACTAATCCACTTTTCTGTCTCTATGTATTAATATTTGCCTCTTCTAGACATTTCATACAAAATGAAATCATACAATATGTGGTTTTATGAAACTGGCTTTTCTCACTCAGCATAATGTTTTCAAGATTCCTCCATGGTGTAGATTATATCAGTACTTCATTTTTTATTGTATTGATAGAATAATCTTATATTTTATGGATATATACCACATGTATTTCTCTATTCATCACTTGCTGGACATTTGGATTCTTTTCATTTTTGGCCATTATGAAAAAAAGTATTTATGAAAATTCCTATACAGGATTTTGTGAATATAGATCTTCATATTTCTCTTGGGTATATATTTAGGAATGGAATTGCTGGTTCGCATATAATTCTATAGTCAACATTTGGAGGAACTGCAAAACTATTTTCAAAAGTGGCTACACCATTTTACATTCCCACTGATGAATGAGGGTTGCAATTTTTCTAATTTGGAGGGTTGCAATTGTTTTTTAATAGGCATCTTACAGAATGTGAAGTAGTATCTCATTAAGGTTTAAATTTGCATTTCCTAATAACTAATGATGTTGAGCATATTTCATGGACTTACTGGGCATTTTTATATCTTCTCTGGAGAAATGTCTATTTAGATCCTTAGTCCAGTTTTTAACTATGCTATTTATTTTTCTATTATTGAGTTGTAAGAGTTTATAAAATATATTCTCGATAAAAGTTCCTTATCAGATAGATATATAATTTGCAAATATTTTATCCCGTTTTGTGGGATGTTCTTTCACTTTCCTGATGGTATCATTTGCAGCACAAAAGTTTTTAATTTTGATGAAGTCCAATTTATGTACTTTTTTATTTGTTGCTTTTCTTTTGGTGTCATAGCTAGGAAATCATCATATAACCCAAGATAATGAAGAGGTACTCTTCTGTTGACTTCTAAGAGTTTTATAGTGCAGATGGTCCCTAACTTATAATGGTTTGACTTACAATTTCTTGAATTTATAATGGTGTGAAAAAGATATGCGTTCAGTAAGAACCGTACACATCACTCTGTTTTTTACTTTCAGTATAGTATTCAACAAACTACATGTGATATCTAACATTTTATGATAAAATATGCTTTTTATTAGATCACTTTGCCCAACTGTAAGGTAATACAAGTATTCTGAGCACATCTAAGGTAGGCTAGTCTAAGCTATGATGTTCAGTAGGTTGGTATATTAAATGTGTTTTCAACTTACGATATTTTCAATATATGGTAGATTTATTGAGACATAACCCCATTGTATGTCAGTAAGCATCTGTATTACCTCTTATGTTTAGGTCTATGATCCATTTTGAGTTCATCTTTGGCTAGTGAGGGGAAGGGGTCCAACCTTATTCTTTTGCATATGGATAGCCAGTTGTTCCACCGCCGTTTGTGGAAAAGAATGTTTTTCCCCATTGAATGGTCTTGGCACCCTCATTGAAAATCAATTAACAGTAATTGTAAGGGCTTACATCTGGACTCTTAATTCTATTCCATTGATTTACATGTCTATCCTTATGCCAAAACCACACTCTTGATTACTTACTGTAGTCTTGTAGTAAAGTTTGAAATCCAGAACTCTGTCCTCCGATTTTATGCTTCTTTCAGGATTGTTTTGGCTGTTCTGGGACACTTGCATTTCAATATAAATTTTAGGATCAGATTATCAATTATACACACACCCAAAAAAGCCAGCTGTGACTTTGATTAAGGGTGGCATTAAATCTGTAGATCAATATTTGGGAAATATTGCCATACTAACAATATTAAGTTTTCCAGTTCATAACTATGAGATGCCTTTCCATTTATTTAGGTCTTCTTTAATTTTATTCAACAATGTTTTATAATTTTTAGTATTTAATTTTTGAACTTATTTCCTTAAGTTTATTCCTAAGTACCTTATTATTTTATGCTATTATAAATGGAATTATTTTCTTAAATTCATTTTCAGATTGTCAGTATTAGAAATATGATTCATTTTTGTATATTGATCTTATATCTTGCAACATTGCTGAAATTATTAAGATAATTTTTTTGTAAATTTCTTAGAATTTTCTGTATACAAGACCATATCATCTGTGAATAGAGGTAGTTTTACTTCTTCATTTCCAGTCAGAATACTTTTTGTTTCTTTTTCTTGCCCCTTTGCCCCAGTTGAAACCTCCGGTACAACCTTGAATAGAAGTGATAAGAGGGAACATTTTGGCTTATTTGTATCTTTGAATCTAAAGTGAGTCTTCTGTAGATATCATATAGTTATAGTTGGATCTGCATTTTTTAATCAGAACTGATTATATCTGCCTTTTGATCGAATTAATGCATTTACATTTCATGTTATTATTGATATGGTCAGATATAAGTTTGTTGCATTACTTTTTGTTTTCTATTTATCTCTTATTTTTTCCTCTGTTCCTTCTTTTTCTTCTTTGGCATTTAGAAAATATTTTCTAGTATAATGTGTTAATTCCTTTCATGATTGTTTAAATTATATTTTTAAAATTATATTCTTAATGGTTGCTTTGTGACTTAAAATAGTCATCTAAATTTATCAAAATCTACCTCAGGTTTATACTAAGTTTATTGAGATAGTATAAATGTTACTCCTATATAGCTCTATCTCCCATTTTTATATAGTGTTATTGTTAAACATGTTAATTATATCTGCCTTTGTAACAAATTCAAAAATATAGTCACTATGTTAATGCAATAATTAATGCATTAATATCAATTTATTTTATTATTTAATTATTTTATTAATTAAATACTAATACATTAATTATTGCATTAATTTTATGTCTTTTCAAGAAGCTGAAAGAAGAATGGCAAGCAAGTATACATTTACACAATTTTCATATGAACCTTCTTATATACTATTTCTGGTTCATTTCATTTGTTCCTATAAATTTGAGTCAACATCTGACATTATTCCTTACTTGAATACATCTTTGTTCCCACTTACCTCCTTTGTGCTGTTATTGTCAAATATACCACATTTCTACATGTTGTAGGCCAAATGATTATATGCATATTGTTTCATGTGATTATCTTTAAAAGTGTTTCAGAGAAGAAATAAGTATTCAATTATACTGTCTTTTATAACTACCGTCATAATTACCTTTACTGACACTCTTTGGTTTCTTCCAAAGAAAGATTGAATCACTGTCTGGAGCCATTTGCTTTCACCCTGGAAAATTTCCTTTAGTATTTTTTATAAGACAGTTCTGCTACAACACATTCTCTCAGCTTTTGATTACCTAGGAATGTCTCTACTTTGCCTTTGTTTTTCAAAGATAGTTTTCCTGGATATAATTCTCAGTAGGCATTCTTTTCTTTCAGCACAGTGCTTCTGGTGGGAAGTCAGTTTTTAATCTTATTTGTATTCCCTGGTATCTGTGAAGCCATTCTTCTCTAGCAGTTTTCAAGATTTTTTTTTTGTCTTTCCACATTTTGACTATGGGTCAAAATATGGGAATGGATCTCTTTGTCTTTATCCTACTTGGAATTTGTTGATCCTCTTGGATGTGTAAACTGATGTTTTAACTCACATTGGGAAATTTTCAGCCATTATTTCTTCAAATATTTTTTTCTGTCTCTTTCTGCTGCTCCCCTCTTTCTGGTGCTCCCATTGCACATATGTTGATGCACTTAATGGCATTCCACATTTCTCCGAGGCTCATTTTATTTTGATTTTTCTCCATTATTTTTTTCACTCTATCCTTCAGATAGCATAATTTCTATCACTCTGTCTTCAAGTTTGTGGGGTTTTTCTTCTGTAAGCTCAAATCTATTGTTGAGACCTCTAGTGACCTTTTTATTTCAGTTATACTTTTCAACCCTAGAATTTCCATTTGGTTCTTTATTTTTTTTTATAATTTCTACTATTTGGTGTGACATTGTGATTATATATTCCTTTAATTCTTTAAACATAGTTTATTTTTTTATGTGCTTATATAGTTGCTTTAAAATCTTTTATGGGAAGTCCAATATTTAGACTTCCTCATAGATAGTTTTCCTTTTTTCCTGAGTATGAGTTGCACCTTTCTGTTTCTTTAGGTCTTGATCATTTGCTAAAAGCTGGACATTTTTATAGCATACTATAGCAACTTTGGATACTGATTTTTATCCCTTATGTTGTTGTTATTTGCTTGTTTGTTTAGTGACTTGCCTATACTAATGTAGTAAGGAGTATTTCCCTCACAGCACATAGTTTCCAACATCACTCTTCAGAGGGCACAACGTTAGGTATGGACAGTCTTCCTGAGCACCAGAGATAATGATGATTTCAGGCCGTCCTCTTGACTATCTCTTTTCCTGATCTCCCCATTAGATTTCTGGCTGGTTTACCTCTGTTGGCATCACATGCCATTCTAAACCTCCACTAATTGGTAGTTGATTGCTCTATTATTGTCAACAATTGTTGAATAAATTACTCCACAGTCTGAGCCAACTGAAGTTTAGCCTCTTGGCAGAACAGGTTTTTGCTAGCCTTTTCAGGCTTTCAGCTACTCCTTCTCCCCACATAGGAAGATTCTGCCCTACAAAGCAGGATCTGGAGCTGAGTGGAGGTGGTAGTGGGGCCAATTTGGCAAGGTGGAGCTGTGGGGGAATGGGTGCATTTACTCTCCCAAGTACCATGGCCTCCAGTCTTCCATGCACATTGTATGAGTCAATCACATCAGGAATGGTTTTGCAAATGCTTTTGAGTTCTAGTGGATTATTTGATCTCCCACAAAGTTTATTTCAAATGTAAGTCATGAGTAGCCTCTAAAGTAGCAAACATGTATTTATTAAAGGGAATCGATGAATGACAGATTGTCAGATTATACATTTGTATGGTCATGCTTGGTCTTTTAAGGGTTTAAAAAAATCTGTGAGGATGCTTTTTAAAAAATTATCAGATCAAATATTTAGAACTATTTTAGTTTAGAATTATTTAAAATATTATTTTAAATAATAAATAAAATAAAATTATTTAAAATATTATTATTTATAGAAAAAAACACTATTAGATCACTATGTCTTTTTTCTACAATTGGTATATTCTTCTAAACCTTGTTCAAAAATATCCTCTTCTGTTGGTCAACACCTCCTTCACTCTAGCTGCATTCCAGTGGAATAAACAATTGAAGATGGATCTAAATGCCAACTTTTGTATTCTGTGCATAACATAGTAATCTGAAATTATAGTGCTACTTTTCAATAAACTGGTTACGAGAAATAGTTTAGGTGAAACTAATTCTTAGTATTGTAAGAAATGAAAAAGATGGACTAGAAAACTATGAAGCATGTGAGGGATTGCAAGTAACCAGTAAAGCTGCCTGTTTTTTGTATATCATGTGGATTTGATAACACTGAATGGAATGACAAGCTCATTCTTGCATCTTCCTTCAGATTTTTACCCTAAAAGAAAAGATGCTAATACTTCTATTCTCAGTTCTCAGGGCAGTGATCACCTTAACACAGCTATCATTGATAAAATGTCACAGCCTATATAATCTTTGATGAATTGGGGAAACCACATTTGAAAGAAGTTCCCATCTACTTTAAAACTATTTTCTGGCTCAAGCCATTTTAGTGAATTTTGCACAATATTTTAGGCAATATTGTTCCTGCACTTGTTCAACGAAAACTTGTAAAGCTAGTGCAGAGGATATAGAGAAGGAATTAAGGAGGACTACAGGAAGTGATGTCATGCTGGGTAAAAAGGGAGAGAAGACTAATTTTCAGAATCAAGTGGCAACCCATTCCGGAAGAACTTTTGAACGTGAAAGGGGAATGGAAGTAAGTGAACCAGAACGAGATATTAAACCCAAAGAGAAAACAACACGAGGGAGCTTAAACAAAAATTTTTCAGAAGAAAAAGGGAAATTTATTGCATTATGGGGATTCACAAAATACAGATACCTGAAGTGAAAAGCACCTATGCAGGCCAAGGACTTTGTGAGGATCAAGGGCAGAGGTCTGTGAACAAAGGCTCATGAACTCCATCCAGCCCATAGGCTTGATTGCTTTGTTTATGTGTACGATCAAACAAGTATTTTAAAATTTGGTTTTATACAAAATGCTGTATTTCTAGCTTCTTTTGAGAAAAATCCATGTTCTTCAACCATTGAGTGGCATTTTTGCACGAAAACAACTGATGGCTATTGAGTAGTAGCTGCCCCTGTAAAAGATATACACTTCTCCCCATTATCTATAGCCCTCACTCTAGTCCAAACGATACCTTTGTGCAAGTTAGAAAGGGCTGTGCTTTCTTAACGCAATTTACACCAATGTCCAGAAAATTGTCTTAATAGATATCTGTGAAGATTAAAAATGTGAGCGAAGCTCTCTGGAGTTGCTCAGTGCACAGACTGTACAACGGTACGTGGAGGAATTCAAGGCTACAGGACTCATTTATGCCACCTGTCTTCAGGGGACTTAAAATAACAGGGTTGAAATGAAGAAGACCAAGCTAGATCAGCATAGGATCAATTCTTTTTGTCAATCTGATCAAGGTTAGCATCATTTTTCTCTTTCTTCTCTTCCTTTCTTTTTTCCTCCCTCCCTTCCTTCCTTCCTTTCTTTCTCTCTCTCTCTCTCACACACACACAAATGCAATGGTTTTAAAGTATTAAATTTGCTAACTTATTTCCCGATAATAACTTATATAGTTACTAACAACATATTTATAATGAAGGTAAAATATAATTGAGCTGTAGTTCATTTAAATTTACTATCAGACTAAACCAAAACATCATCTGTAGTCCTGAGTGACTCAAAAGATCATGAATACGTAAGTTTTCTTCCAGAAATTACTTTAGAAGCACACCAATGTGCAGACTGTGCATTAAGCAACTCCAGGAAGCTTCGTTAGCAAATTATCAACTCAAAATTTCAGTTTAAGATCTAATAAAGAAACGAAGAAGGAGGGAAGAAGGTAGAGAGGAATAAATAAAGGGAGGAGGGGGAAAGGAAAGGAAGGGCAGCTACAGTATGTAGAAATTAAACATATCTGATATGGAAATGGAAGGAAAAGGCCTTTATGCATCTTACAAAAGTTATTTTCAGTATCAAAGTCTCATGTCTGTGACTGTTTATATAATAAACTTCAAATAAATTACATCAGCTAATCTATCATAAATACACTTATGATCAGAGATAGACACTAAAAGCAATTATTTCTGTTCATAGCAATAGGACCAGGTCACATTGTTAATATACTGATTTATAAGTAGCTTTCTGTAGAACTGTATGTCAATAATTTTAACTTATATGTACTCCTCCCCCCAAATCCACTTGAATCGTGGTATTAACCTTCATTTTCTATTACAAGGACAATTATGTCAGACAACAGTCCTAAATATAACTTCTTTATATGTATTTCTTTTGTTTGTTCATATTATAAAATTCAAAAATTCAGTATATAAATTCAACTATAAACTCCTCTCTGAACCATTATAAACACACCTGGCAACCCAGAAGCTGCCTGAAACTCAAGAGACCTGCCGAAGACTTTTCAACAGTTTTTTCAGTCATGTGATAACCCCAAATCCAAATTTTTTCTCTCTTCTCCTTGAAACACAAAGAGAAGGGATGGTTTTTGTAAAAAATTTGAATATTCAAAATAACTTAATAGATTTGGTCTAAATGCTACTAATGTAACATATGACTGATTTCACAAACTGAAGACATATAGAATATAATTTCGATTTCAAACATATTCTCAGTAATATACTGGTAAATCTTTAACAAAAGGGTCTCTGGGGGAAAAAAGCCAATTTTTGTGCTTGCTAATTTCTGTGGTAAAGATATTCACACCATGATTGATTTTTAAGCTACCAATACACTATGCCTAGGTGAATTGCTAACTTCCTCATCATTCCCTGGCTCTCCTCTGTTTTGTTCTCACTTAGGTTCAGCCATCTGTGTTTCTCACTGACTACAGGAACTACCCTACTCCAAATTCGGTCCTCGAGTCCTCCGTCTGTCCTCAGTAATACAGCTAGAAATACCTTTCTAGAATGCGAAGGTTCCATATCAATGTGCCTCACTGCCTTCAGACGAAGCCCAAAGTCCTACCACAATCTAAATGTTCCTTTTTGATTTAGCCCATATCCTGTATTTGATCCTGTTGCACTGGTTGGTTGAAAGTTCCCCCTCACATCTCTCTGTGTTTGTGTACCCTTTAGTTTCTTTTGTCACTAGTACCTTTATCATTATTTCATATCCCCAAAATATCTTTCCTTCTCCGTCAACATGGTCAGTTCAATCACGTTCTGTTTGAGTATCCTCTTTTTAAGCTTTCCCAAAACACTGTACCTTCAACATCTCATGTCATTTTACTCAAAAGCCTGTATTGAAATTAGTGTTCCTGTGTTTGCCTCCTCAACAGACTATGAGCTTCTTCAGGAAAGGGACTCTGTTTATTACTCAGTTGTAATGGAGCATAATTGAAATGTTGACATCATTGCTAAAAATGGCAAATATTATCAATTTTGAGAATTTAACTTTATAGTGTATTCTCTGCAGAATGAAGGTGGCAAAATCAGGTATAAAATAAATATTTCTGAATATTTCAAATTTTGCTATTCTGTATCAGTTTATGCCCTTTTTGGTAATTCCTTTAGGAAATAAACAAGTGTATAAAAACACACGTTAGATTTGCAGATGACCCTAAGCTAAGAGCAATTGTTACTATCCTGGGACTTAAGCTTAGAATTTGAAACAACTTTAAAAAAGAGGAGTCATCAGAAATAAAGTTTAGCAAGGACAAGTTTAGAGTGAATAACATTTATCGGGCATCAGGCAGATAGGACAGGGGAGGAGGGGATGGGTATATGCATACATAATGAGTGCGATGTGCACCATCTGGGGGATGGACACGCCTGAAGCTCTGACTCGTGGCGGGGGGGGGGGAGGGAAGGGGAGGCAGGCAACAAATGTAACCTAAACATTTGTACCCCCATAATACGCTGAAATAAAAAAAAAAAGAGTGACATACTTTGGAATAAAAGAGGAATTGCACAAATAGGAGGAGGAAAGAAAGGAATCATGATAAGTATACACAAAAACTAACATTTTAAAAATAAGCATAAATCAGCAATGCATGAAGAAGATAGAACTTTAATAATCAGTCATGTTTTGACTAATTCAGCAAGTCTTGACAGCATACTCCATGCAAAGCACCAACCAGATACTGATCATTTATGGGTTGATATTGAGGAAAAACTATGTCTGTTTACTCTAAATGTAGCACACAACAATCCTTTAAAAAATAGTTATAAATGTTGAAATGGAGGAAATGGGAATAAACCATACAATAAGAATTGGTCAGACGTCCAGTTAACTTTTATATCCAAATTTGGTCTCAGTCAGTTTAAAAGTGGTAATTTTAACTAGAGAAAGAAAAGATGCAAGCTGATTCTAACAGGTCCACAATCTTTATCTGAAGCCCATAGAACCAAATGTGTTTCAAACTTCAAAAAACTTCAAATTTTCAAAAGTGTATATCTGTACATTTGCTATAATACATAAACCAACTTCATCCTCCAACTCCATCTTCCAACTCCCTCTAGCAGGATCAATGAGGGCTCCAGTCTAGCACATTAATATTTCTGCCACCAAACGTATGAATAGTCTCACAGAGTGGCATAAATAAAGACTCTTAAGCAGCTTTGTGTTAGTTCAGGCCAGGTCAGGTTTTGCAGCCACATGAATAACCAACAAAAATTCAGCTTTCAGAGCTTTTTGAATTTCAGACTTGTTAATTATGATATGAGACATTTAGGTGCAGGAAAGTTTAAGTGTTGAAAGCTTTAAGAAGGCTTATTTGTACTTATCTGTACATGGAGTTGTTTCAAAGAGATTTACTTTAACGTGTTCTTTCAATTCAACATTAAATAAACATGGAAAAAAGAGAAAACATTGTCTCCCAAGATCTTATCATCTTCTCACAAATGCTTTCCATTTTCCCTATATGATACCATCTCTTTTTCATTTTTGCTTTGAACCATTTTTTCAACTTTTTTTTCCTGCCCAATGGCGTCCTAACTCTTCTTAAAAATTCTTCTGGTGATTCTGCTTTTTCATAAAACTGCCCCAAATCAGCTACTCTATGAAGTATATAAATGCCTGTGAATCTGCTTTGCGCTCTCTCTTATTTTGTCCAGGTTTTAACCCAGACTTCGGTGTATTGTATTGTCTCTCCATATACATAAAGCAGCTCCTTCCTCATCAATGGTCTTGAGTTTTACATGTGGCCATAAAGTAAAACAAATATGGTGCATTTCAGAATAGGAGCAAACTTTTAACTGAGACATTTTTATAGACTATTTTTATATATCCTTTTCATAAGCAAAGGCTAAATGTATAAAGTGCTTTTAAAAGCATTTGTTTAAGATTTGGGCAGACTTTCAAATCATAAAAGTTAAAGTTCACCTAAAAAATTAAATTTTTCCTTTATTTAAATTCAAAAAAAAGTTTTTTGAGATTCTAAACAATTAAATGAATTAACAAGTCATTTGCATGGATCTCATGCAACTTTTAAAATGTAACTTAGAATGCTATAGTCTATATTTTGTACACCTGTAACATCTATAATAATAGCTGTGACAGTTTTTGACATATTTTCTATGCATATACAAACCTAGGTGTTAATGCTATTAAATAAAGGGAAAACAGATGTTGAAAAAGTGTTTTTGTTTGCATAGATTTGTTTACTTTGTATCAACCATAGATTATTCTAAACACGAAAGGAAATTTATAGTACTTAATCTAGTAAATATCCCGTTTCCCTTGTTTAACCTCTGTCATACTGTTTCATTTTTTAAAATATATTTCAAATATTTTAGAATGTAACATCTAGGGTAAGTGGTATGCAAATGTATCCACCATCCTTTTTCATCTTTTTCTTTTCCCTTCTTTGCTATAGTAGTTTCCATTTTCTTGCTCCAAAGGAAAAACTTCAGTGTTAACCATGAGAAACAATGTTTTGCCTCTGAAAAATTAAAGTTGTCTAAAAATTTTCCCAGAAATGATATTTGTAGTAATGTTATTTTCATACATATTTTTGCTTTCTGTGATTTCTTTTTGTTCCAAATAATTTTGCATTATTTATTAAGCATTTGGAACTTTATTTCTTTGTGAGCAGAGGGAATGATAAGATTCTCAAATGTGCCGCATTAGAGGCAGACGATCCGGGGCAATGGCTGGAAAGGCAAATTGATGTTATTTCATTTAGTAGAAAACAACAGATGGTTTCCCAAAGGGGCATACAGAACTAGTTTTTATTGTTTTGGTAAAAGAATCAGGAAGTCTATGGCTATATGGGCAATATGTACTTATATTTTTGTATGTCTTAAAAATTGCTTCTTCTCTAGAAAAGCAATAATCATGTTTAGCTGTTTTATGAAAGCAGTTTGCGTCAGCGTGATGTATGTGGGAAAAGAATGGACATCAATGAGAAATTCAAAGTGCTCTCCAGGTAGCAGTTGTCTGAAGGAGCAGAGCACTGCTGTTTTGGTGAAATCCTTGCCAAGAAATCATGAGGCTAATTGATTATTTTATTTTAGATTTTTCCCAACAATAGGAAATTGAACATTTTATTCACTTGCTAGCACAGTCTTATACTTACAAAATCCATTTAAATTTTGAATAGATCTACAACTAATTCCAAAATTCTCAGATTTTTCTCATATTGTGGTAGGAATGACATAGAGTAGTTATTTGTATTCAAACATTCTAAATACCATTCATAGAAAAATGGGCCATTTTCTCCTCTTCGATTGGCATGTTCATGCATAATAATGGAAAAATCCAGAGTTAGGAATCTTTAAAGTCTTATCCTGTGACTGAGATAGCAGTGGTGGCAGAGGAGAATATTTCATTTGAAACTTACTTGGACTGGGGAATTCCAAGACTAAGAGAATAAGTTTCTAATTTCCTATTATTCATAGGGAATACATGATAAATGAGGGTGGCTTTAACATGATTATAAATGAGGCTTATATAGGAGGAATATTTCATTGGTAAAATCTGTAGGACATAATATTTATTAGCTGTGAAGTGTTGAAAGAGAAAAAACAGAGACAATGCATAAGTTAGTCCTGGTCTGAATGTACACCCCATTACTCTCTCCTTGCTCACTCAGCCCCAGCTGTATTGATCTCTTTGTCATTATACAAAAATGTCAGACACACTGCTACATCAGTGCCATCGAACTTGCTATTCCTGCCTCTCTTCCCACAGACATTTCAAGAGAAGGCTTGTTCCTTCTCTCTGTCAAATCTTTGTTCTATGGTTATCTTCTCAGTGAGGACTTCCAGGAGCCCCCTGCTTAATATCACAACCATCCCTCATCCTCAACATGCTGGACGGATGGGAGTCTGATGGAGCCATTGTAGATATGGGAGAATAAAAAGATGAGTTCTATTTTGAACACATTAAAATAGAAATGTTCTAGAGGCAGTTAGAGGCAGTTAGTAGGCAACTACTGTGAGAATGAAGACCCATCCTCAGCAATCAGATTACAGATGTTCCAGAAAATGGGCACATCACTCTGAAGGATGCACAGTTATTGTGAAGAGCCCCAGAGGAGCTCTGTGGAGGGACTTCAATCACATCAATGTAGAAACTCAGTCATCTTAGAAAGAAAAAGAAGAGTCATCATGTTGGCAAATGGGGGGCGGGGATAGGAAGGAGCTGGCTACCATTTGCAGTATTTGTAGTCACATACAGCACATGATCAAGGGTGTGACACTCGGTTTCCATTACAAAATGAGGTCCATGTGTGCTTACTTCTCCATCAACATTGTTATTCAGGAGAATAGTCTCTTGTTGAAATTTGAAATGTCTTGGGTGAAAAATACAGGGTTCAGATGAGGCCAGAAATTGCTTGTTCAGTATCTCAAGCTCAGAAAGACGAGTTAATTCTTGAAGAAAATGACATTGAACTTGTATTAAATATCAAATTCAGCTGCTTTGATTCAGTAAGCCATAACAGTTAAAAACAAGGATATCAGAAAAGTTTGGGACGTGTTAATGTCTCTAAAAAAGGAATAGTTCAACAGGCTGATGAATAAGATCTAAGAGTTGTTCAGCTACAAAAACAAGATGCTAAATGATTCCTAAAACATATTTGTACTATTTTAAGGATGCAATAAAAGCTCTCTATTAAAAAAACAAAAAGAAAAATCTGTAGCATAGGAAAAATGTAAAGTTTAATTATATATTTTTAGGAGTTCTCTAAATAAAGGTAATATGGATATCACCACTTCTGCTTTAGGGCAGGATGAAATATTTATGGAAAATAAAAAAAAAACAGATAAACTATAAAAATGTCTTTTTAGGGTTTTAGTGAGCTGCTGAAGCAAAAAGGCTGAGAGATTGACATTCCAGAGAAAACAGAGGTAAATTCAGAGGTAGACTGAGGATCTGTCTTTTTCTCTGGGGACATTTGTTGATTCTAGGTATGAAATAAAGGCTGAGAATACAAGCTTGGCTAAGACAGGGAGCTGCTGCTGGGGCACAGATAAACAATCACAGTTTGCAGTTATGTGGTTAGAGTGACAAAAACGGAGACTCAAGAGACGTCAAATACAGCCAATTTCCATCTCAAGAATTTGTTATGTTTTGAAAATGTGTAGAGCAAAAGCCTAAAGAACTAAGAAAAATAACTTTGAAAAGCAGAGTGGAAATTTCAATATCCTTAGTACTGAAGAGAAAAATGTCTACTAAATTTGCAATTAAAAACCTATTGAAACCCATATCATAGGAGCAGATACAAATCGTAGGTAGACCAAGTCTTACCAAAATTGGATCCCAGCTTGATTGTGTGTAGTCCTTGATTGGATGAAAGTGATAAATTCTACATTCTAGTTTTATAGCAATGGAAAGGGTAAACCTTTTTGGTGGGATTAAGATATCCTGTGATGAAAAATATGACTCTACAGTTTCCTTTTTATATCTAATATATGACATTCAGTCAGGTGATATAGATATTAGAATTAGCAGAACTTAAAATAGCTTTGATTAATGTGCTCAAGAAAAAACAGTAAAATGTGGACAAATGCGGTAAAATTATGAAAAATATCAACAGAGAATTTGAGACTAAAACATAATCAAAATGACATTCTAGAACTGAAAAATATAATATTGGGGGATGGGGATGGAAATTCAATGGTTCAATTTACCAGGAAATCAGACACAGAATAAGACAGGTTTGGTGAACTGTAAAATGGGTCAATAGAAAATATTCAAGCTAAAGTACTGAGAAAATAAATCAGAAAAGGGTTTAAGAATATGTGAAACACCAATAGGGTCAAAACACAGTTAAAAGTTCTAATACACATATAACTGGAGTCTCAGAAGGAAAAGACTCAGGGAACTGGAGTCCTGGAAGGAAAGAAATGTAACTTGATTGTAACTAATGTTTGTAGGAGATAATGGCTCTAAAATAAAATGATGAAAAGTTATCAAATCACAGATTTAAGAAGAGAGAGAACCCAATTCAGTACAAATACAAAGAAATGCTATCTAGCAAATCATAGTAATTCTATTAAAACCTACATATAAGAGAATTTTAAAAGCAGTAAGAGGAAAATGACACTTCAAAGAAGGGACAATTAGACTTTCAGATGATTTATTAAGAAAAGAAAGCCAGAAGACAATGAAATGACATCTCTGAAATGTTGTAAGAGAAAACCTTGCAAACCTAGAATGACATACCCAATACTCATATCCTTCAAAAATAAAGGTCACTAACAGGTTTTCAATAAAAACTGAGAGAATAATTCCCAGTAAGCCTGCTTTAAAAATATTAAAGAAAGTTCTTTTGGCAGAAGAAAAACGAAACAGGAAAATGTGGAGAAGAACTAAGAGTGGATAAATATAAATAAACATTAATTATACAAGATGATACTGGTAATATATTGGGAAGTTTAAAATACATGTAGAATTAAAATTAACAATGATTACTTAAAAAGTAGGCAGTGATATATGAAGTTTTAAAAGATTCCAGCATTAATGTGGAAATGGTAAAAGTAGTATTTTTTCTTAGGCAATTTTATCAAGAATATATGCTATAATCCTGTGCCTAAAACATAAAAAAGAACAGTCAAACAAAGTATAACTAACAAGTATATAATAAAAAAAATGGAAGAGATAAAGGTTGCAAGAGAGTAAATGAAACAAAATAGATTAGTCAAATACAATACAAATTGTAAATGGCAGATACAGGTTCAAAGTTATCAGTACTAATATTAAATATAAATGAACTAAATATTACAAGTAAAATACTAAGATTATCAGATTGGGTTAAAAATACCTACATGATATTTACATAAAATACATCTAAAATATAAAAACACAGAAAGTGTATAAGTGAAAAGGTAGAAAAGGATAATTTCATACAAACACTAGACAAAAGAAAACTGATATAGCTATACTAATATTAAGACAAAATAGTCTTCAAGGGAAGAAGCATTACTAAAGATAAAGAGTGAAATTTCACAAATAAACGGATCCATACAAACAGAACATATCAAAACTCTGAAACTATACGTATCCAATAGCATGGAGATATATATACATACACATATATTTTTATATATATCTAATATAATTAGCAAATAGAAAAGAGAAGTAGACAAATTCACAATCATTGTGGAGACTTTAACATACCTTTTGCAATAACTGATAAAAAAATCAAATTAAAAAGTAAGTACATAGATGATATAAGCAACATAATTAAATTTGACCTAAGTGACACATATAGAACACTGCATCAAACAATGACAGATTTAACATTTTTTTATGTAAACATTATACAAAATGGTTCTTGTGCTCTGTATTAGAGCTCTCCAGAGTAACAGAACCAATAGTAATATACAAAGAGGGATTTATTATTAGGAACTGGCTCACACAATTATGGAGGTTGGCAAGTCCAAAATCTGTAAAGCCAAGGTCCCAGTTGAAGTACAAAGGCTGGAAACTACTGCCAAACCAGGAAGAGCTGATATTTCAGTTCAAAGGCTGTCAAGCAGGAGAAGCTCTCTTATTCAAGGGAGGGTCAGTCTTGTTCTACTCAGGGCTTCAGCTGATTGGATACAACCCACTACCTTATGGAGGGCAATCTGCTTTACTCTGTGTACTAATTAAAATGTTAATGTCACTCAAAAGCTCCCTCACAGAAATGTTTGACCAAATATCTGGGTACACCATGGCCCAGTCACATTGACACATAATTATTAATCATCACATGCTCATTATAAAGAAATTCTCCCTGTTTTCAGATCACAATGGAATCAAGCTGTAAGTCAGAGAAAGATAGAAAATAAGATAAATTATCAATAATATGAATGAAAATGATACTTCACTACACATTCTAAAGACATGAAAAAGATAAAAGTAAGTCTGATTATTCAAATAAAATAAACAAATTTTTAAAAACATGCAACTTTCCAAAATTGACAATAAAAGAAATAGAAAATTTGAATAGTGAATATCTATTAAAGAAATTGAATGTGTTAAAAGTTTGTCCTGCAAAGAAAATCCTAGGTAGATAACTTAATTGGTGAACTATTCCAAGCATAAAAACAGAAATAAGAGTAGCGTTATACAAAATCTCCCAAATAATAGAAACAGAGAAAAATTCACAACCATTTTTATGAGACCAATGTAACCTTGATTCAAGAACCAGAAAAAAATATTGTAAGAATTACAATCCCGAAGAAGGACGGGGCTTAGGAGCGTCAGGAAAAAAAAATGGAGGTCAGTAGGGCAGAAATGTAACAGGGAAATGGGGCAAGAGTAAGACTGGAGGAAATGGGGGCCAGCTATGTAGGACTCCACAAGCCAGGGAAGGGGATTTTGAAATTCATTTAGAAGCAATGGTCATTGGTTTGTTCATATTAGTACATTTAACTTAATTACAAGATTTCAAATCATAATTAAATTTATCAAGGAAAAGCTTCACCTGATATCACCTGTATGCAATGTTAAAGTTTGTTGTTAAATCCTTTTAAATTCTTAAGAAACAATGCTCATATCACTTTTGCAATAAATGAAAATATAATAAAAGATTTAATATTTTTATTTATATATCATGCTATGACAAATTTTAATTATTAAAATTTGTTTCACAATATAAAATGTTAATTTTTTAAGGTCTTATAAATTGGATTATTAGAAAGCAAACTGAAATCATCTCAACATCTAATGTTATTGACTGATTTCTCCCTTCTGGCATTGTGAGTTTAAAGGGGTGTTCAATATTTTCTTTCCTTTTCTTATCTTGGTATTTCCTCTCTTTGTTCTTCCCTACCTCTTTTTTTCCTTCTTTCATGAAATACAGCATTGAGGCCAACATGTAGCCAAAAATGTCCAAAAAAGTAAAGCTCTCCTCAACTTTCAAATATAATCCAATAAGATTTTTAACAACTCACACAAGAAAAATTTTTATCATCTAGCCCATTAAAACAGTGTCAAAATATGGCTCCAAGAATAATTCTGAAACTTCAAACTAAGTTAGAAAAAACTCTGGAGAATATTTGATTCTACCTGACAGCCTAAGTATACTCCCCTTTATAAAATTACTAAAATCAAAGCCATGACTACCATCAATGTGATATTCTCAGTATAGGATATGCTAAAGTAGCAGATAACCCCCCAAATCTCTATTTCTTAACACAGTAAGAGTTTACATCCTGCCTGCACAAAGTATGCAGTGGGACAAAAGGATCTTCTAGGTGACAACCAAGATCACTTCTAGGTTATCTTCCTCAGATAATTCAAAGAACTAGGCTGCTTCCACCTATCTCTGCCATCTTGGAGTTTTTGCTCCTGACCATGTGGACAAGTGAAAATGAGGAAGATCACGCAAACGTATTAGAAGCCCGGCAGTGCAGATCTCTTCCACTTACATTTTCTGCCCAGAATTAATCATATGGTCCCATTTAAATGCACATAGTCTGAGAAATGTCTTCTTGTATGCCCAAGAGAAATAGAAAATGATTTAGTGATCATACAGCATTGTACTATCACAAGCTGAAAATGCATATTCGAATGGCTAACAGGTATGTAAAAGTCAACATTGGCAGCCATACAAATAAAATACCTGTTCTAACAAAAAATTATTCATGTCATTGTTATGGCAGATAGAGTATGGCAAATCATGATAAAGAAATTATTCTCATTATTATGGATAAATTGTAGGTCATTTATATTTACAGGTAAACAAAAGTAAATAATACTGCATGATTTATTTTGCCTCTAGGCTAAACATACATGAAAACTCTAACTCTTACAGGCCTTTTGCATCTCTGGGAATATCCTGGGCTGAAAAATTAGAGAAATTTTGAACAAAAGTATTTAAAGATCCAATATTTTACTCAGAAACAATGCACACGTTGATTATTTTCAGTAGTAAATTATAGAGGCCTATACTTCAAAATAACCTTTTCTTCCAACTACGTTTTTAAAAACTGTACATTATATTTCAGGAAATTATGGAAAACTTGAATTTGCTTTAGTTTGATAGCAGACAAAATGTTGTCATCTTTATGGCTGAAACAAAAACATCAACAAAAAACAATGAAACAAAGAGCCAATGCCTGTCAAAGCAATAATTTAATAGCGGGAAGTTTGCCTGCAAAAAGTTAATTCTTTTATGAAAAGTCAATTTCTCTCTGCCCTCTGCAAAGCTTGTCTAGGTTAGAAATTCAAAGTACTAATTGCCTGAGTTTAGAAACTCAGCTGGGATTTATAAGTATCTGAAGGTCAAAATACCAGTACAGGTAAATGAAGGCTTATTAGCATGAACTAACAATTGGGTTGTGGTGCTGCAGATATTTTGTGTTAAATGAAAGGATGAAAAGGGAAAGTAAGCCAAAGGAATGGTGAGTTAAAAGCTGGTGGCAGGAGAAGGGCTTAGAATAAAGCAGTCATTAAAAGTCATTTGGAGTTAACTTCTTTAAAACAGCTAGCAAGGCTTGCCTCCCAGTTGCGTGGTTTTGTTGTTGTTGTTGTTTGTTTTGGTTTTTTTGGTTTTGGGTCTCCTGTAGAGACAATAATTCATTGCTGACCTTGCATATGTACCCAATATGCAATTTTCCAAATGATTCTGATGTACATGGAAGGTTGCTGCAGACAAAGGCAGAAAATTGTGTAAACAGAGATCTTGCAGAACGTTTTCCTTTCTGTTTGACCCTTTATACATTTCTGCTGAAACTCAGAACTGGTTTTCTTACCTACCCCCTCTCCTCTGTTGTTTTCTCTCTCTAGTGTGCTCAATTTCTAAGCAATATCCAGCCAGCCCAGTAGCTGCTCTATCCTTCACAGATTCTCTCCATCCCCAGAGGGAACAAAGCCAAATGACAGGCACCGAAACAGCATCTCCCTTATCATTGAGAGGCAGAAGGGCAGTGTTAGTGCGGAACACCTCTGTCTTAAAGCATTTATAATCAGTGTTTTTTAAGATTTAAAATGGATTTTTATCTATTGTTATGAGTAGTATTCATAAAATTAAAACAAATACAGATAAAAACGAATACAGAAAAAACAAATACAGTCTATAAAATCAAAAGTATAAAACAAATATAGAAAAAATATATAGAAATTGTTCCCTTCATCCTTGTCTAATCTAAAAAATTTGATATGAAGCCTTTTTTCAGTACTATCTTATGCATATATAAGCATGTATATACATACATACATACATGCACTCACATTGTCTTTGTAAATTGAGGTATAGTTTATAAACAATAAATAAAATGCACACATTTTAAGTGTATAATTTAATGAACTTTGACAGATGTATACACTTGAGTAATCATCATGTCAATGAAGGCATAGGACCTATCCATCACCCCAGAAACTTCCCTCAGGCCCCCTTCCAGTTAATTCCAACAGCCTCCCCTCTCTGGGGTAACAACAACTCTAACTTCAAACATCATAGATTAGTTTTGCTTTTTCTTAAGTCTTATATACCTTTTGTTTATGGTTTCCTTTGCACAATATAATGCTTTTGGGTTTTCTCCATGTTACCATAAGTAGTTCCTTTTTGGGGCCAAGTAGTTTTTCATTTTATATGAATATCACAATTTTTAAAAGATCTTTCTATTGATGGATATTTATAGGTAAGTAATGTAATTTTTATATGCAAAAATGATTGTGCTATGCAGCTTCTTCTGTGACTTTATCTTTATTTTCCCCTATAGAATTACATACTGAGCATGCTTCGCTAAATGTTCATGTGAATTTACCTGATTCCTTCTAAGCCTGCATAGTCTTCTAGCATATGAATGTGCTGTATATTATATACTCACTCCTCTATTTCCTCTATTTATAATTATGTACCTTCATTATTAAAGTGCTTTTATAAATTAGAGTTATGCTTTCAAACAGCTGCAAAAATTAAAATGGTAAAGATGTGTCTAAGATAAAAATATAGAAATGTCTAAATCAAAAAATTCTTTTTCGCTTTCCAACTCTAAGTTCCATTACCATGATTTAGGAACATTTAACAGTATTTTAAAATAATAAGTTGGTAGTTATGAGATTATTTGAAGAATATATATTTCAATGATAGTTTTATCAACTTTAGAAATGTCTGTTGTTTCTGTGCTATGAAAAATGAGGAATTTAGTATTTTTGGACTATTCTCACCCTCTTTCCCTATCTCTCCCTCCAGATTTATATTTTGGTTACATTGTTATTTTTATATTCTGAACATCTTTACATTCTGTTCTAAAACAATAATTAGCCTTACACTTTTTATCTAGATTTGGTTCTATAAATGTAAGCATATGTAGGTATTTCAAATTTATGAAGATATGAACTTTATTTACTCAAGAACCAAGTCGTATGAATAGGCCAAAAGAAGTAAATGTACCTTTATATCAAAAAAAAAAAAAGAAACCTTTAATGCTTAAAAGCGAATATCCCAAGTATTGGAGAGTGCTGTAAGTGATTTTATCTACTTTTCATCAATTTTTTGAAAAAAACTTCTATATCATTAATCAACTACAATTTACAGTTTTAACTTATAAGAAAATTCCTGTTTCATTTTATGAGACTATCTTCATGTAACTATTATTTTTCTTACCAGGAACATAATGATTAACTTCGAGTCTTTGCACTTTCAAAATATTAATTTGCACATGTATTTAATTGAGTTTGGAGTGGAATGCTGAGGACCAGAGGTCTGTTATCTTCTTGTTCTCTTCCTTTCAGAAGAAATCTCTGACTGCTCTCAGGCTTTTCCTCTTTATTCTAAAATTTCCAGGACCTGCCTATGTTGGGGAATCATTCATTTGTCCTGACTGCCACTTGGTGGACTATTCCTCTCTGCATACGACTTTCTTTTCTTTTTTCTTTGTTTAAAATGTGATTTCTCCATTTTTTGTTTGTTTGTTTTGTTGCTTTTGTTTTGTTTGTCACCAGGCTCATCATCTCCTTAAGCAGATGGGCCATCTGAAGTGATCTCTGTATGTCACGGAACTTTGCTGTCACATTTTCAGTCTCTCTGTTTTTTCTCACCATTCTGAATAGTTTTCCCTGTTTATCTTCCAGATCCAGTTTTCAGATCTGTCCATTGTTTTATTCAATTCTTCTGTAATTTCAGCTAAAATATCACTGATGAAATATAATTCTTGTTGTCCGATTACAGTTTTTACAAAGATGTTGTAATATTAAAAATTATATAGGACTTCCTACGTTTCAGGCACATTTTAAATGTTTTAAATGTAATAACTCAATCCTCGCCACAGCCCTATAATATTGGTTCTAACATTAATCCCATTTCACAGATTAAAGAATTAAAGTACAAAGAAGTTAAATATCTCATAACAGATCACAAGCTGGCACCAGTGCCCATGCTTTTAACTACTACATTCCACTTCCTCTCTTGCTTCATTGATAAAATATCTTCTTTATACATTTTTCTGAAAATACAATTTCAATTATTTTAGTGGTTTTTGCTGTTACCTTAATTACCTCTTTTTCTCCAAGACTAGAACTTTTTCTGGTTTGTATTAGTTTTTCTCTAATCTATTAATTAGTTTGAATGGATTAATGTGAATATACCAATGTCTATTGCTCCCAAAACAAATTGTGAAATCTCCTACCAAGGCCTGTGGGTTCCTGCAGAGCTGGCCCCTTATTCCCAATCATCTTACCTCCTTTCCTTGTCAATTTCTCTGTCAGAACCCTCTTTCCTCAGTTCTTTGCCTGGCTGGGTTTTTATCATCCTTCAAGTTTTTGCCCACATGTCAGCTTCTCAGAAAAGATCACCCCACCCTTTTGATCCAAAGTGGCTCTGATCTTGACACCCTATTCCTTGAAAGCACATACCACAATTCATGATGAGCACGCTCATCTTAGCTTACTTGTTTATTTTCATCTCCCAATCTAGAGAGTCATGGCAAGACTTCATGTGCCTTGATCACCATTCACTATCCTCCAGCGCCTAGAGCTGTGCTTGGAGCAGAGCAGGCAGTGGAGAAGTTGAAACGATACAAGCGCCACTGTCCAAATGACTAGTGTTTCCACCTAATGTTGAAACATAATGACCATCTCTCACGCTAATTTAAATGAATTAGCAGAAGAGCAAGTGTAGGAGAAATGATAACAGCGGGACTTCACCTTTACTGAGACTTCATTTTTATGGCTCTTTTTTTGAATAATTTTTTTATTATTGCATAATAGATGTTCATAGTTATAATTAATACATTCATATAATTTGTAAATATCAAATCAGTTTGATTGGGATATCTATCACCTTAAATATTTTCTTTATGCTAGTAACATTCTAATAATTCTCTTCTGGTTATTTTGGAATGTACAGTAGATTGTAAACTGCAGTCTCCCTACTGATCCAATACTGTCTTATTTCTTCTATCAAATCATATATTTCTACCTGTTAATCAACTTCTCTTCATCCTTCTTCTCCCCTCCCCTCCCTCGCCTCTGGTAACCACTAATCTACTGTCTATCTTCATGAAATTTACTTTTTTTACCTCCCACATATGAGTGAAAACATACAATATTTGTCTTTCTGTTCTTGGCTCCTTTCATTTAATATAATGATCTCCAGTTCCATCCATATTGCTGCAATTAAGAAGATTTTATTCTTTTTTATTGAGACTTCATTTTTAGAAGAAAAAAATCCACACTTAATTGTAAGATGTATTACCTTATCTATAAAATCCAGCATCAATTTTTAAAATGAGACTGCTTCACTATAGCTGCATATTTATTATTAGCTCTACTTTTCTTTCCACTTCCTAAATGTACAGTTGTGTTTTAATTAAGGGTAATATCCTACATTAGTGGCTTTTGGGAAATAGCTCACTGATTAAAGATGAGAAACAAATAGGTGACATTTACAAAGACACGCTACTCCAAGGCACATATGTCTGTTTTTATGAAAAGAGACCAATTTAAAGTCACACACTGTGGTATTACTAATGGTCCTCAGCTGAGCAATATTCTGAACAATATAATTTTGATTGGAATGCAATTTACTTTTCTATAACTAAAGAAAAAAGGGTCAACTCATCAGAGAATACATGGGATGTGGGAGGGAGGGTGATGGAGAGAGCAGCTGTTACGTAAAGTGTAGGAAATTGGAAATAAAACCTTGAAAAAATACTTTAGTTAATACACATAAACATTGCAGAAGTATAGACTTTGAAGCCATAGTTTGAAGCCACAGATGTTTTTAGGGGCAATTTTGCCAAGGCTAGTAGGTAAGCCAAAGAATGTAATATCTAACTTTATATACTACTAAGCTAAAATAGCTTTATTATAATACGGCAGCATCTTTGGCAACTACTCCCAGACATAAAACAATTAAAGACTCCAAGTCTTCTCTTTCACATAGTCACTAATTAGCTCATGAGATAATTTTTTGTTTTTCCAAATTTTTAAAATTTAATTTCTCATCCTAATGAATGACTTCAAGTATAGAAATGATGTCATTAAAAAAAATATTGCTCAGACACTCTCTTTTTAAATGTTATTAGAAATCCCACTTTAACCAAAGCAGTCAGGGAAGTTCCCTACCCCCACCCCTGAAGGAAGCAGAAGG
>CAUYRT010048536.1:0-22959 GCA_963574885.1 Lepilemur ruficaudatus
GAGTCTTGCTCTGTTGCCCGAGCTAGAGTGAGTGCCGTGGTGTCAGCCTAGCTCACAGCAACCTCAAACTCCTGGGTTCAAGCAATCCTTCTGCCTCAGCCTCCCCAGTAGCTGGGACTACAGGCATGTGCCACCATGCCCAGCTAACTTTTTTATATGTATTTTTAGTTGGCCAATTAATTTCTTTCTATTTTTAGTAGAGATGGGGTCTCACTCTTCCTCAGGCTGGTTTTGAACTCCTGAGCTTAAGCAATCCGCCCACCTTGGCCTCCCAGAGTGCTAGGATTACAGGCGTGAGCCACCGTGCCCAGCCTGTATAGTATTTGTTTTTTCATTTTAGCCATTCTGATAGATGTGTAGCGATATGGAATTATCATTTTAAAATAAAGTACAGTGTCTTCTTATGACCAGGGGCTATTTCTATATCCTTTTCTGTGAAGTACTTATTCATGTTTTCTTTTTCCTCCTTTTGCTGTTGGTTTGTCTGCTTATTTTTTAATTTATAGGAGTTTATTTATTCTTGATATGAGTGTATTGTTGAGTATGCCTATTGTAAACATCGTCCTTCAATCAGTCACTTACCTATAACTACATTGCTAATACTACTATTGGATGAATGAAAGTTCAGGCTATAATGATTTTATTTATGATTAGTACACATTGCATCCTCTTGAATAAATCTTTGCTTGGAGATACTCCTCTGCATTTTCTCTTAAAAGCCTTTCTCATGTATGTCTGAAATCCATCCAGAATTGATCTCTTTGTATAGTACAAGGTGGAATTGACGATATTTTTGTTTGTGTTTTTATTTAAGATGTGCCTATTATAAGACATTGGAAGAATTTTTGTAAACCAAACTGTCATCTACTTTATTTGGTGCCTATCAGAATGTTATTAGCACCATTTCTGGTGGTGACTTTTCTTCTTCGAGATGCTTTATGGGCAGCAAACTCAGGGGTACAGAAGTGAAAAAAAAATGACAATACTGTTTGTGACATTAACTGAGACCCTCATGAGGACATCCAGAAATAACAAGTTAAAATTTTGCGGAAGTCTACAGATTTTGTTATATCAAAGGTAGAAGAGCAATCAAAATATAATCGTTTGGTTGCTTGTGTGGCATTAGCTATTCTGATGATGTATAGTGATATTGAATTATTATTTTACATTGTATTTTTATGATGACTAATAAAATGAAATGCATTTTCATGTCTGGGGACCATTTGGATGTATTATTTTGTGAAGTTCTTTGTGTGGCCTGGAGAAAATGTAGTTACTTAAGGTAACAATTTAAAAAACAAGAGCCAGCCAAACACTGAAAAATCCACCTACTGAAGGTATTTATACAGTTGCTGGATCTTCATAGGAGAGTTCCTGCATTTGAATGAGGAAAAAAAATAGATTTTCTTTAAAACACTTTCAAATTTTTGAACATGTACATCATTGATAATTCCTGAACTAGTTATTTGAATATATTAATAATATGTGTTAATAAGAATTTGTTGAATAAAAAGACTGACTAGAGAGGACAAGATACTCCTAAGGGAATATATGATATAAAAATTAAAAACTATTTTCCAAAAAGATTTGCATTGACAATTAACTGAATTTTCAGTAGCCTAAAGATATATATCACTTAACAAAACATGGCATATCCGTAGAAGTAAAAATATATGTCAATTGTAAATTCCTCCTATGAGCGAAACAATTCAATGTGGAATATACCAATAGGGAATAATAGCTGATTTGACAAATGCCCAAGAATCTGAAAAGTGTTTTTCTCTCAAGATATATAAACCAGTGGCTAAAGCCTGTAATCCCAGTACTTTGGGAGGCCCAGGTGGGCCTTTCTCCTCTTCAACCCAGGAAAAAGTGAGCAAAAACCATGCACTTCTTTTGAAAACTTTTTCAAAAGAAGATAGACAAATGGCCAAAAAACATAAAAAAAAAAAGTTCAACTTCACTAATCATCAGGGAAATGCAAATTAAAACCACAATGAGATACCATCTTACACCTGTCAGAATGACTATTTATTAAAAAATCAAAACATAATAGATGCTGGCTGGAATAGATACAGAGAGAAAGGAACACTTACACATTGTTGGTGGGGCTGCAAATTAGTACAACTGCTATGGAAAACATTGTGGAGATTCCTCAAAGAAATAAATGTAGACTTACCATTTGACCCAGAAATCCCACTACTGCTATCTACCCAAAAGAAAAGAAGTAATTTTATCAAAAAACACCTGCACTCGAATGTTTATTGAAACACAATTCACAATTGCAAAGATGTGGAATCAACCTAAGTGCCCATCAGTTCGTGAGTGTATTAAGAAAATGTGATACACACAGACACACACCCCCATAAAGTACTGCTCAACCATGAAAAAGAATGAAATAATGTAATTAGCAGTAACTTGGAAGGAATTGGAGATCATTATCTTAAGTGACGTATCTCAGGAATGGAAAAACAAACACTGCAGCTACTTTCTAATAATTGGAAGCTAATGGATGGGCACACACAGGCACGGAGAGTTGTAGAGGTCATCGGAAATCTAGAAGAAGGGAGGGGGAAGGGGAGGGGTAAAACTTACTTATCGGGTACAATGAACACTATTCAGGTGATGGGCACACTCAAAGCCCCAATTAAGCATTATAAAAGGTATCCATATAACAAAATCATTTATACCACCCTAATATTTTGAAATTAAAAAATTGTACAAATTTAAAATATGTATGAACATCTTAAATATTCTTATTCCAAGGATGAAGGCACTCTATGCTATCAAAAAAGTAGACTTTTGTTGTGTTCCTTTGAAAGTCTGTAGGCTAAAGGAGTTAATGAAGACAGGCTCCACCATATTTTAGCTTCAAACCTTTTAGATTTGCTTTTCTCTTTTTGATTCTCATGAACAAGTAAGACAATTAGAGTCCTTCATTCTATTCTCAAAGAAATAAGTGCTGTTTCCAGTGTCTACTTCAAGTACAGTTCTTTGAAGTCTTTACAAGTGCCCTTCTAAGGATCTGACCTTCTGATCAAAAGATTAAACCCACCCCACCCCACCCCATATTTCTGGAAACAACATTGCCTGTTTGAGGCCAAAAATATGTCCTTTTTAAATTTGTTTCCTTCTTTTCCTTTTGTCTTTATTTCTTTCTCAATTTTTGTCTCTTCTATTCTGTCCTGATCAACTTGGGAAGAATTTATATATTGTTTTCCCTTTGCCAGAGACATGTTTTATGCTGGGGATGCAAAGGTATATAAAGCATGAATGTTAATTTTACTCTTCAAGGTTGCAATGATTGCCATTTTGGAGATTATACAGAGATAGTGATGGTTAAATACATTGTCTTGGGATAAGGTAGAATAAAGTTTGAATCTAAGTTTTATCTTAGATTTATTTACTTATTACCTGTGATACTTTAAGTATTTACATATTATAGCATCATTTTTATCCATCTTAAAAAGACAATAATCTTACAATAAAATTTTATGCTCAAGTTTTACTTATGTAATGTAGAAAAGATGGAGAAATAACTTGTGGAGCAACTGGCATATGATCAGTGGTCAGTAAAAGAAAGAGTGTCAAATAACTTGTTCATCATGATCATCATCATCACCATCATCATTATTTTCTCAATGTTTTAGTACACAGCAATTTACATTTAATAGTTATTTTGGAATTAGGGCTTACTATTAGATGTGAGGTGCATATATATGTGTGTGTGTGTATATTATATATGTATAGTTTAATTACTTTAGCAGAAATAACTAAGTTCAGATAATTTATTCACTGGGAGAATTAGTTAAGCAAATAGCAAGACCTCTGCCTGAAAAGACCACATGTACTCTATAAACTATACTTTGTCTTTAGCACTTAAAAAAATAGTATAGTCTTCAAGTAAATCACAAGCTAGTTATGGAGACATACAGCAGAAGTGTATGCATATATGATACGGTACAGACTGTCTGCCATGTGAAGGAAGTAACTGTGTCTTTCTTATTCATAAATGTGTATTTAAGCTTGGATTGCATTCTTAATAGCACTATTTGGAGTCGATGTGTCAAACTTCTACCATTCCTTCCTGCTTTTCTTAAGCCATTGTAATTGATTTTTTTAGAAGTGATACATCTTAAATGCATTTCAAATTACTATTTTTGTTGTAGTATAATTTACATACCATGAAATACTCAAGTATTACGTGCAATAATTAAATTTGACAACAGAATATCAAGACACAGAATATTTCCATCACTCTGCAGAGTTCCCATGGGACCCTTTACAGTCAAGCCAGACAAAAGCTCTACCAAGAAGAAACACTATCTCATTTCTATCACCATAGCTTAGCATTTTTCTCTTATAATTTCATATACAGTCATGTGCCACATAATGGCATTCTTGTCAGTGATGGACCACATGCATGGCAGTGGTCCAATAAGGTTATAATGAAGCTGAAAAATTCTTATCACCTAGTGATATCTTAGCCACCCTAAAGTCATAGATCAACACATTAATCATGTGTTTGTGGTGAAGCTGCTGTAAACTAACCTACTGTACTGCCAGTCATAGAAAAATATAGACATAACATTACAGTACACAGTATATGATTATGATAATAAATGACTGTTACTGGTTTACATATTTGCTGTATTATACTTTATATAATTATTTTAGAGTATAATAATTCTACTTATGAAGAAAAGTTAGTTGTAAAATAGTCTCAGTAAATATTCCAGAAGAAGGCATTGTTATCTTTCACAGGAGATGATATCTTCATGCATTTTATTGCTCCTGAAGATCTTCCAATGGGACCAGATATGGAAGTGGAAGACAGTGATATTGCTGACCCTGTATACGCCTAGGTTAATGTGTGTGTGTGTGTGTGTGTGTGCACGCGTGTGTCTTAATTTTAACAAAAAGTTTAAAAAGTAAAAATTAAAATAAAAAATAGGAAAAGCTTATAGAATAACAAATAAAGAAATATTTTTATACAGCTGTGTGTTTGTGTTTTAAGCTAAATGTTATTACAAAAAGGCCTAAATAGTTAAAACATTAAAAAAGTCTATAAAGCAATAATGTTATAGTAAGCTAAGATTAATGTGTTACTCAAGAAAGAAAACTATTTTTATAAATTTAGTATAGCCTAATTGCACAGTGTTTATAAATTCTACAGTAGTGTACAGTAATATATTAGGTCTTCAAATTCACTCACTAATCACTGACTCACCCAGAGCAACTTCCAGAGTCCTGCAAGTTTCATTTATGGCAAGTATGTACCTTTTTGGTTTTTTTAATCCTTTATACCATATTTTTACTATATCTTTTCTATGTTTACGTATGTCTACAGACACAAATACTTACCATTGTCTTACAATTGTCTAAAGTATTCTGTACAGTAACATGCTATAAAGATTTGTAGTCCAGGAACAACAGGTTAGGTATGTAGTCAGCTATATCATATAGGTTTGTGTTTGGACATTAAAGAAAGAAAATATTTCTTAACATTAACAAGATCATTACTCTTGTCTATATTATAGCACACACAAGTTACTTCTTTTCAATTTTTGAACAATTTATACCTGTGTTAATTTGAGCATAGGAAATATGTACCTCTTGCCCAATTTGCAAAGAGGTTTCAAGCCTACTAAGTGGTTAAGTGCAGAAGACCCCATTAGACCGTTAGCACCTTACAGTACTTACCTGAATTCAGTAATGGCCAATTAACACAGCAGTTAAGTAACTTTCACAGATCACAGGACAAGGTAGTAAGCAAATACATTTTAGTAGTCACAGTCACTTTTAACTCTAGCCTGCTGATTAGAAACTGACCTTCCCTGCATTCCACATAGCCAATTGAATTTATCTTAAAAATTAAACTTCCTAATCAGTATCCTCCTCCTCTCCCTATCCTCCTTCTGGGAAACAGAGGATTGCGTCAGATCAGAGATTTATTGGGGGGCGGGTGGAAACCAGGAAAGCCATGTAATTGAGAGAAAAACATGCTCTGATCTATAAGCAAAGTAACAATTGTATGTCTCATCCTTGGGGAAGAAGCCAATCTATTTTGTAAGGGAAGAAACATAGGAAGCAGACTAAAACACTAACATCTTCCTGGAAAACGATGCTTGAATAATGGAGAGATGGAAATTACCTCATTAAAGTCTTCTATATGATTACAATCATTTATCTGCAATCCACAGTTTGAAAAAATCCTCAAAATGGAAAGTTTTGGATATTTCATTTTATAGGTTTAGTACTTAAAACATCTGTGGCAACAAAATCTAAATGGGCTTCAATTTATACACAGACTTAATCCACTTAGTGTTCATATTTATGTGTTTTGTTACAGAAATATGTGATTGGTTTTGTATTGTCACTACTAATTCTACTGAGAGATATTGCATAATATGTAACATATATTTCTTTCTAAAATACAAAACATTCTGAATTCTGAAACTATGAGCTGTCCTTTGGTTTTGTTTGTTTAATTTTTGTTTATTTTTTTATCTTCTAATGATTGTGTATCCTTATAGAAATTAGAAAATAGTTAAAAACACTTATAACCCTGGGTTGAACAGGTTTATCAAGTACAAATAGAGAATATAAAATTAAATTTAAATTTCAGATGTACAACTGTTGTTATTTTTCTTAGTATAACCCCTGCAGTGTTTGCAATATTTGCAATATATTGCAAAAAATGTTTGCTTTTAGATGATATTCAAATTTAACTAGTATTTGGTATTTTATCTGGGAAACTTCAACTGAGAGTATAAAGATAAAATTTTCCTTAATTCACAATATTTCCTTTCATCATTAATATTTTCTTGAGTGCATCCCTAGTAGACAAGAAGACTTTAGACTCATTTTATTTTAGAATTTCCATTTATAAAAAAATTACTGATGACTATACTTTGTCAAATGATTCATTTTTCTCCTGGCCTATCTCTATCCATGAAAGATTCAAATAAACTATTCTAATTTATAATATCTTGACTTTACCTGGTAAAGGTCAAGACTTTGATTATCTCCTATAAGAAACAGTTGTAGAACAATACAAAAATTTTCTTCTTAAATTCAAATTATAGAAATATTAAGGAGGAAATTTTCAGGCTTTTATTGATCTAGACTTTTTTTAAACAATATTACTTGGAAAAAAGTGACACAGAAGTACATTTTATGAGGTTATTTCAAATAACATAAGCCTAGAAATAGACTATAAAATTAGATTAATGAAAATGCTATGATGAGCCTTTTTGCTTCAGCCACATATCTTGACATGGCCTTTGTTTATTTTAACTGGCTTGTAAACTCCTTAAACCATGAATTTATTTATTTATTGGGTTATGTTCAGAGAGATGCTTCTACTCTTAATCATTTTCAGGTTAAATGACTTGTTACACACGTCACAACTGCTTGAGACAGACAAAAATGTTACAACTCACTGGACTGAGACTTATCCAACTTTAGGAAGTGGAGATTTTTACTGAAAGCTGCTTGACTGATGAAAGAAATGTAATCTACACATAAAACGGGAACATTAGAATTTCTTGTTTTCTTTCTTCTGGCTCTTTATATAACTAAGGTCAGAACGTTAGCTTTATATTTCATTCCTGTTCAGAAAGATGTATTTACCATGCTTCTCTGAAGTATTGCTTCAAGGCTATCACTGACGAAATTTCAAAGATATATTGTCAGTTATTTATGTGAGAGAAGCTCATTCATTTTTTTTAAATCTGATCAATTATCTAACTTTATTTCACCATGTTATTTTTCTTCTTTATTGAAGTATATTTTACATATAATGCCTTTACTCCACTTTAAGTGTACAATTAAATGATTATTAGTGAATTTACCAAGATGTACAGTTAATCACATAAATCAGTTTTAGAGGATTTCCTTTCCCCTATTGAAACCCCTAATTGCCTTCCCCAACTACTTTTCAAGCTTGCCCCTCCCCTCCACAGTGCCCACCACATTGCTCAGACGTGGGTCTACCCCCCATCCCATTCTTGTTTTAGTTAAAAATAAATTAACCTGCATATTAAAGAATAAAAAAAACCTGAAGGCCAATTTTTTTTTATTTTTCAGAGAAAGATATCTGTTTAAAAGATTTATTAACAGTTCAAAACTCATAAAGAAAGAAGTTTGAAGTGTTACATAGGTAAATGCACTTAAAAATAAATAATACAAGAAATAGTGTTTTCAAGGTCAGAATGGTTTTATCATTATCATTATTATCATTATTATTCACATATATGATAGTTTTAATATGACCTTAAACTATTTATGAATTTCAGGTATAGAAAATGTGAACAGAATAAAATTAATAACAATTATATAAGAATGCTAGAAATTTCAATGAGTGTTTAGAATATTTAAATTACAAGGAGATTATTTCCCAAACTCTCATATAGAATTAGAAAATGGGTCAATTACAAATTCATTAATTACTCTTATCTGTGTGTTTAAAAAAAAAATCTATGAACTTGTCTAAATTCAACTAGGATACTCAATACCAAGCCACAAATTCTAAAAGTTATATTACCTAAATACTTAAGATACCCTGGAAATTTTCTAGGTTTTGTTATTTGTTTTTATTTCTGTAATGTTTGGGTGAAAGCATTACTCACTATTCGTCCAAATAATTTGAGATAGAAAATTCTTGAATTTTCACCCTACTGTTTATCACTTTGTCGCTTGAACACTAAATTATCACGTAGCATTTTGGATTGATCAAAGGTCTGTAGATTTCCTATGATTGTCTTTAGTGTTATATCAGAATTAGGACAAGCCCAGTTATTTCTCATTTTCTATGGAAATATCTCTAATAATGAACTATCTACCATGGCCACCACTAATAATGATATTTTCATATCTAGAGGGACAAGAGCAACATTCTATTTCTAGTTTATGTCAGTTAAACAACAGACATTACACTACCTGCCTTACCTATATTTTGTAGGAATTGGGTGAGGAATGATTAAGAAAATAAAAAAAAAATACCTTGTGAAGTCTGACTGAAGTTAAAATATGAAACATTAACAATTATTAAGACTCACCACAATGAGAATCCTCTCTTCTGTATGCTTGTTTTATGTAATTCATAACCTGTGGGAGATACTGTTAGCTATCTGCTAATTCTATTCCTCCATTCTTATGTAGCTAGACAACATTTTCCAGCCTCTTTTACTCTTGAGTATGGCCATCTGCCTGAATTTTAAGTACTGGAAAGAAAATGGAAGACATGTATGCCCCCATGATTGTCACTTACACGCTTTTCACATTTGGGTTTCCATACTTTTTTCTGTCTTGGATGTCTGGGTATATTATAGAAAATGACAAGGTTTTTGGAGATGGCCACAGATGAAGCAATGTTGAAATCATTCAACGTTAACAACAGTTTGGAGTTTATAAACAACATGTTTGTTACAACAAAACATTAATATTTGATAAATTGTTGGTACCCCTTTGTCTTCTATTCTCTCTCTCCCTCTCACCCCCCTTTCCTCCCTTTCACGTGCTCACCCACTTATTTCTTGATTCCAGAAAAGTATTTTCTAACTAATTTCTTTTAGTCATTCATTTTTTTGTATAAAGGAACATTAACTGTAAACATCTTTATGGAAAATATGAAATTTTTCATCATTTTTTAAAAAAAGTATTTTAGCACTTCTTAAGTTCTTGTTCCACATGTTGCCTTATATTTTAAATTAAAAAAAAAGTCATCAGTATGATTGTCCTCAGATATAGTCCACAAACTACAAATTTTGAAAACAATTATCCTGGCTACATCATACATTATTTGTTAGTAACTCCAAGCACAACATCATCAGCATCAATCTACTTATTATTCTCTCCTACTTTCCCCTCACTCTAACATGGAAAAATTAGATTTTCATTAGATTTTTCTTCTAGAATCAGTAACTCTGAGCTTCTCATCTAAATATACTGCATGAAATGAAAGTATATTTAAAGACTTCACCATTTTCATATTTTGTCTTATCTAGTAGAAAAACGACTCAGAATTACTAAAGTTGATATTTATTTATTGTTCTTCGTAATGAGAATTCTATGTGACTGCACTTTAAAGACTTTTAATGTATAGTAAAAACCTTCATCATAATAAAACCATGTAAACTAAATGAACCAGATTATCATCAACAGAAAAACTTGATTTCCAGTAGGCTAAAACCGTGTTGCTTCTTAGGCCCTTCCTATTTAATTTTTATGTGAATAATTTGGTATAATTTATAAATGAAAATGACACATTCCTCCTTATTGTGAACACAAGGAAGACATATATCTTTAATAATATTATAATTCTATGCTTTGGTGAAGACCACAATAATCTGTTCAAGCTTTTGTTCATTTACTACCATTTAGAATATCTAAAATCTATTTTCATCAAAGTCATGAACATTTGAATTTTAGCATTCAAATTTATATGTTTAAAAATTCAAATTATTATATATTTATTAAATTACGTGAGGATCACGTTTATTTTTTTTTTATTCTGCACACTTTAATTTTTGGAACACAGTAAGCAAAAAAAGTTAACAAACATTTTTGTTATATCCATCAGGATGCAGATCAGATCAAAAATACTTAGATATATGCTGTGGTATGCTGAGTTATGCATTATGAAGGATTATATGCTTACATATTAGAGATAATTTTTAAGAAAAATTCCTTTATATGCCAATTCTGTCCACAGATACGCTGAATTACACAAACAGATCTATTTTACCTCAAAATGTCTGATCTGAAATATCCAAAATTCTCTGCATATATGCAATAACAATGAGAGTCAGAACAATGAGAGTTTGAATGTGTCCTCCAAATTTCATGCACTGGAAACTTAATCCCCAAATTCATGAATTGATTGAGGAGATGAGACCTTGATGGTTAGATATGGTCATCAGGGTGGGGCCCCGATAATAGAACTGGTGGCTTTATAAAAAGAATTAGAGATACCGGAGCTGACATGCACATACTTGCCTTCTTACCATGTGATGCCTTTAATTACCTTGATTTTAATAATTCCATAGTGTATACATGTAGTACAACATCACATGGTGTACCATAAATATATGCAATTTTTATTTTGCAGTTATACTTTAATAAACTGGAAAAAAGTACTGAAACTAAAGTTTGAAGGCACAGAATAAAAAGACCACTAATGAGATTTTAATAATTGGATTTATTCCTATTCTCAGCTAATTTATAGAGAAAAGGAAATACATCATAGCAGGTGTTCGATACTAGTATTGCTCCCTCTCAGTTCTGTAACATTAGACACTTTGGAGCTACTTTGTGAGAAGTTGAAAACTGCTCAAACTTTTACTATCCTCCATAAAAGGTTAACTCTATCATTTTGAAAATGTTAACAAAATAAGATCTACTTTGCTTACCTCCTACTTTTTGGGAAAAGGTCAGCCTTCCTAGAAATATTTCTTATTTATCACCCAATTTCCTTCTTTTTAGTGAACTTATTAAAAACATTTCAATTTAATTAGAAAAATATGATGATTGGGAATATACTAGATACCTAAGATGAAGCAAAGAACATAAGCAAATAAACACCATCACCAACATGAAAACAACTCACACACACGTGCATGACTCATTCTGAGTATAATACTTTGCATCAACACATATAAATACGGGCCCTTTAAATGATTAATATAATAATGTAACGTACAGGATTCTATATATAACATGTTGAAGCTTATAATGTAAATTATAATGCATACTATTTTATTTGCCTTTTAATTTCTAAAATCAAGAATTTGAAGCACGAAAGATAAAAGAAATAGAAAATGTTTCTATCTATATATCCATCAGATCATCTTTCTATCTAATAACATAATTTTGGCAATAGAGAACAATATGATTCATGCTTTCATATTTACCTTTATATAGTTTCAAAATGTACATTTACCAGTTTTCTTTCTGCACTTTACTGTGATTATTATTAAGTGGCATGTCCTCTAAGAGTTCAACCCCTAATCTCACATCCCCTGAAAAACAGGAGGTTTGGATTTTGATTTTTTCATTTAGAGATTGAAGTTAAAAAGTCTCTTTATAATTATGTATGATGATTGATATTTGTCCTTAAATTACTTGGTATGGCAATGGACACATAGTGAATACAAAATGAATTTACTTTTATTTGTCCTTATTTATGTTATTAAGTATAGAATTGGACACATGAAAATGATGATTTGATAATTAAATTAGATAATTTGTAGACACAGCTACACATAGCACCTTATGTATTGAATACATGATGTTTTCCTAGTTTGTTTATTTGTAAAATCTCCCCTATATGATGCACTCATTCTGCATTCCAGTTCCCTTCAGTGTTTATCAATCTATTTCTAGCTTTATTCTAATGTTTTCAATAAAAACTTTTACATTTAATGCATTACCGGTATCAATGTGAGCCTTTGCATCTCAAAGTTTATTATTCCATTCTTCACCTTTCCCACTGATATTTTCTCTGTTTATATAGCTTCTCATACACTGTTTAATTTTTACACAAAATTCTTGAACCAGACCTACTTCTAAAAAGAAAGCTCATTAGCTGTTTTGGCTATAGAAAATTTCAACCTATAAACACTGTATTAGAATTTTCAAATTCTTCACTCATATAAGTTTTCAGGATTTGACTACCTTAATTTTCAATTACACCTTGAAAATATTTCATGCCTTGGCATATAACAGGTTTAAATCTAGAAAGCTTTTTTATCTGCTCTTAGAGTTATAAGGTACTTTATGACAAAGATATATAATTTTAATTCTTATAATTAATCTTGTGTACTACATAACACTCTATATTAAACAAATTTTCATTTAATCAATTATTAATTGTATACCAATAACACAAATAATGGCTTTGTAAAGCTAAATTCAATGAAACATAGAAAATAAGCATGCCTACAAAGAGTCCCAAACATAGTCTTAAAACAATGAATAGGTTTCTAAGCATAATGCAAGCGTTATAGTGAACAATTTTTGGCAGCTCTATAGTAACCAGCTCTGTGACATCTTTATAAAACTCGTGTTTTGTGGTGGCATGAGGATGGGCTTGACCTTCACCCAAGGTTACTTTGGAAGTTTAGATGGACACACACCAAGAGATTATGAAAAGAGTTCTTACTCACATATTGAGACTGCTGGTAAGAGTAGGAAAGGCTCTCCAGCTAGTGCAAAAATGGCTTTAGCAAAAGAAAGGGGAGGTGGCGTGCGTGCGTGTGTGTGTGTGGGTGTGTAGGTGTGTGTGACACAGTGTATGAGGACTAGGCATGGCATCCTGCACTGTTTTGCTTTGTCTGTTTTGCTTTGTCTTGTTTGAACTTCCCTGTCAGTGTCAAGGGAGTGTGTGTCTGGACTTTTTTAACAACTTGCACAGATGTGTGGAACAAAAGGGAAATGATGGGGCATAAAAGTTGTCAGCAAACATTCAAAATTAAGTCAGACTTTTTTTCACTCTTGATGTTTGAATTTGAACTTGTTTAAGTAAATCCTGAATCTCACAGCTTGAAACCGGTTAGAAAAGTTAAAGTTCTATTAAATGCTTTGTGCAAGAGCATAGCATTTTACATGTGAAGTGAAATGTGTGCCTTGGTCATTACCAATGAGGTTTTGAACTCTGGAAAGCATAAGGAGTATCTTGTTGCTACCTTGTCCTGTGGCCTTAGAATGTATGGACACATATGTTACTTTGATTTATATTTTGGGTATCTATATGGCAAAGAATTACCAGAGTTCTTTATGCTAAAGGAGCATTCTGAATGAAGAATTGTTGCAATTGGTTGGGTGAATAGAAATTATTGGGTGGGCCAATTGCAGACTATTGGCAATGGTCAAAGAGTCTATAAAATATACAGAAGGAGCCTCTTATTGGCCAAAAAATTCTCTAGTGATAAATCCAGCCAATTTTCATGATTTTTGAGTATTGTTCTTGATGAGAGATGTCCTGCTTAGGAGAAAGATAACAACAGGTCTTCAATGGGTATCATCATGCCTATGATGGTGGCATTGCCATCCATACAGTATACATACTCTATTTTATGTTCACTTAGTTTATCCCAAGTTGTTCTCCAGTTGAACGATGGGTCTGGGAAGGGGATGACCTTCTATTTATTATTATTATTATTATTATGTCTGGCAAAAGAAGGGCTAGATGGGATGGATGTGCCAGAAGTTTCAGATTCTAGTCTATCCCATAAGAACCATTTTTTTTAATAGAAAATAAAAATCTCATATGCCTTGACACATAATAGGTTTAAATCTAGAAAGATTTTTTTATCTGTCTCAGATGCTGCCTCCATGACTCAGTCATAATGGGCAGCGAGGTGTGGAAAGTCGTCGTAGTCTCAAGGCATGTGATAACATCCATCTCCAGAAGGAGCCAGCAGGAAGCTCGCAGATGATACTCTAATGGTATGTAGTATAGTGCTAAGAAGGGAAGTTTTTGTATCAGAAGTCCATTGTTGGTCCAGAGACTCCACAAGGCATGAGAGGAGATCACTAAAGCCTCTACAAGGAAGGAGTTTGTGGGGGGTAGGACACTAATGAGAGTTTCTGTTGTATTTCAATTTGGGCAAATTCTACAGGCTTCTTTTGTGTAGCAGTCACAGTCTAACTGGGTTTAATTAATATCAGCATAAATAGGCTTACACATATTTCTAAATGAGGACGATGTTGTCTACAGAACACAAATGGCCTAAATTATGTTGGGCTTATTTAAACATTATGAGTTCTGACATGGTTAATAATTATTTACAGACAGTGTCAGAGATGGAACAGCCCTTGACTGACCAAATAATGCCCACATTTTTACCGAGGTGGCAGGGCCCTTTACTTTGAGTGGGGCAATGTCTTATCTCTTTTTGTGTGTGCAAGCTCCTTTGCATATTTTTATGTCCAGAATAACTGTGTAAAATGCATCATAAAAGAGTATTCCATCAGAGATTTCCAAGTCAGTAGCATTATAGTTAGGGGCATTTCCTATGGCAATTATTGCTTTATTTGTTTTATGAATTGGGTTTAAATTAACTCCTTGGCATGTTTATGAGCCATGACACTCAACGAAACTCAGTACATTTGTCAGTATGTTTTATATGTATCAAATAGGGTGACAATGTTCTCTGGCCCTTTAAGAATAGCAGAAATAAAACTTTGAGGGCAGCTTTTCATTTTTGCCTTTAGATTTATTTATTTATTCATTCATTGATTTTTATATATGTTTATTGGTTTCAAGTGCAGTCTTGTTTCATGCATATTGGTTAACTTATGGCTTTTAGGGTATCCATCACCCAAATAATATACACTGCACCCATTAAGAAATTTCTCATCATCAGTATATTCCATGAGTGTACAATCAGTGTTTTACTCTATAATTTGAAAGATCAGATTCATCTTTAGTGGAAGAAGAATACAAAGTAGCAAAAGCTTTTTATATGCTCTTAGTGACCCAGCAGAATTTAAGGTTGTAAACTTCAGCAAGCCACATGGTAACTACTCCTTTACATATAAGCGACCACCCAAAAAGCTCAAATTGCACAGGATATCATTCTTTCTCTGAGCACTCAGAAAGATGAGGTATAATACCTGGCTGAGATACACTACCAATGGTAATAGGGTAAGAGTTCTTCCCATGACTTATGCCAAAATTGGCAGCTATGGCTTAAGCTAAAATTGTGGCACATGATTTAATCCAATTCACCTGATAGGTCCACACCACTAAGCATGACTCAGGACTACTTAAAGGAGGGCTCTAATACCATATTCCTGTGCCTAAATGCTAAATATCAATACTTTCAACTTACTTTGGTCAAATATATAACAGAAGGTTGGTGGCACTGAGCAAATGGAGCCCAAAGTAACACAACTCCAAGTGCATTCTTACCAACAGGCAACAGCAGAGCTAAAAACACATGGTAGCCAATAGGCATAAGCTCAAAATGCATGCATGGCAGCAGGTAGCAGAGCCACATAGCAAGACAAAGCAAGGGAAGAAAGACTACTGATAGTGGTCAGCGCTAAAGACACTCTCTTGGCTGTCATTTGCTTTGTGGTTTTCCCATGGAGGGTGGGATTAACCCTTTCCCACTCAAAATTAGCTCAGCTGGTAGGAGAGATGATGTTATACACACATCAAGAAGGTATAAAGAGATGTATTACTTACATATAGGCTTTCTGGCTAGAGTAGAGCAGAAACCCAGATTGATCTGAAAATGGTTTAAACAAAGGAAAGAGAGAGTGGTCTGTTTCCATTAACTGGAGCCAGTGTAAGGCTACTGTGTGCAGGCTGACATTTGTGTGGTTTGAACTTTCCGACTGGCATCAAGGGAGGAAACACTCGAGCTTTCTTACCTGCTCATCCACATGTTTCAAAAGGGAAAGAGGGTTAGTGGGGCATGAAAAATGTTTCAATTAAGCATCAAAAATGAAGTCAGATTCCATTTATAATTGCCCAATCTTTTAAAGTGGTTCACACAGCTACATTCTACAAACATTTCAATTTTGTTTCCATTGTATGTATGCATGTAAATAACAACACACTTGCCAATAACAACATCTGCAAAATCTTTTCAGCCATATGCTATGGTCTGAATGATCTAAAATTCATGTTAAAACGTAATACACAATGTGATACACGATGTGCATTAGGATGTGGGGACTTTAGGAGGTGATTTGGTCTTTCCTCATGATTTGGCTCTGCCTTCACGAATGGCATCAATTACCTTATAAAAGAGTCTTTAGGGAGCTTCTTTCCCCTTTTTTACCCTTCTGCCACGTAAGGACACAGCATTTTCCACTTCTACCTTGTGAGATCTCGGTAAAAATGTGCCACATTGGAAGCAGAGAGCAAGCACTCACCTGATTCAGAATCTGCTGTTGTCTTTATCTTGGACTTCTCAGCTCTAAAAATATAAAAAAAATAAATTTCTGTTGGTTATAAAATACCTAGTGTAAGGTATTTGTTATAGCAACAAAAATGGACTAAGACACTATGTAAGATAACATAATGACAGGTTGATATGTCATTATATTCATAGTCTTAATTTTTACTTAATCATACTGGGCATTAAAAATTGTAAATCAGCCATAGTTGCAAAGGGCCCATGAGCATAGCAGCATGCTATTGAATAATGAGTTAATTCATTCACAAAAAGATATTCAGGATTAAAATTATATAAATTGACAAGAAAATTGCATCAAAATTACTAAAGAAATAAAGAATATTAATGACTAAAGTGACTTTATAGCTGAGAAAGTACACTTAATTATTCCTTTAAAATATTAAAAAGTTCGGAGTTGATGACATCTATGACATTTTGCAGCTATCATTCCTTCATTACAGGTATTTTGAATTTTTATTCTGTAATTTTTTTTTTTTTTTTTTTGCTTAAAAGTTGGGGTATATATCTGCCTTTTTTGATTATGGGCCTCTGTCACTTCATAACCAACAAAACATGAAAGCAGTGATACTATTTTCATTTCTAGGCATATGTCCATTCTGATGTATATAATGTAAGATAGGTACATTAACTCTTGGAGCTATTAATTACTATATAAAAAGTTTTACTTCCCTTGTGGCACTATGCTATGAGGACAACTAAGCTAGCTACATGGACAAGCTATGTGGAGAGATGTGTATCCATTGTTTCATCTCAGCTAAGACCTTAAAGTAGACCTAAATGTGCTCATGGTTTCATGTCCACATTCCCACTAACAGATTCACCGCCAAAATAAATGTTGCTGTTGTTTTAAGCCACTACATATTGGGTTTGTTTGTTATAAAACAATTAATACTGGAAAAGAATTTAGTTCTTACAATTGAAATGTTACCACAACAAAATTCTAAAACACTGGCTGCAGGTCACTTATTTTATTTCCAGTTTGGGGCTATTATGAATAAAATGGTGTAGTAAGCAGGATTCTAAAAGCCCTCCCTGCACTATTTTCCTGCCCAAATCCCAAGGACTGTGAACATGATGAGATACCATGACCAAAATTATATAAGATTACATGGTAAAAAAGATTTTACGGATGTAATTAAAATTACTAATCAGATGACCTTGAGTTAACTAAAACAGAAATTATCTAACTTGGCCTAATACAGTCACACAGCCCTTTTAATACATAGATTTTTCTCTTTATGATAGGAAAAGGGAAATCCAGACAGAAACAATGCACTAGAGGGATTTCATGTTATTGTGGATTAGAGATAGACTATATCATATACAAAGACCAGAGAGCAAACTTTAGGAGATAAAATACCCCAGATTATAGCCAGCAAGGAAATTGGGGAGGGGGGGTCTCTGTCCTATAACAGCACAGAAGAGAAGTGTACCAACAAACTGAATGAAACTGGAAGTTTAGTCCCAGAACATTTCATGAAGTTAACCAATATGACCATGGCCTTGATTTCAGTCTTATGAAACACCAAGGAGAAAACTCAGTAAAACCTCCCTGGACTTCTGACCTATAGAACTGTGAAATAATACATGGATGCTGTTTTAAGCTGTTAATTTTTTGCCAATTTGTTTCACAGTAATAGAGAACTAATATAAACTATATGAACATTCTTGAACATGTTCTTTTGTAAACATGTTTCCTTATCTCTTGGGTAAAAAACTTGGGGTAGAATTGCTCCATCACCAGGAAGGACAACTTCATGGAACAATGTCAAAATGTTTCTCAAATGATTGTATCATTTTATTTTTCTACAATATGTGTGAAAATTAGAGTTATAATTATTCCACATCCTTCATATAACTTTGAATTTCATAATTTTAGTTTGAGTCATTCCAACTGATAAGCAAAATTATCTCATGCCAATTTTACTTTGAATTTCTCTAATAGCTAATTGTGTCGGTCATCTTTCTATGTGTTTATTGGATACATATTGTTTTGTAAATATATGTTAAACTATTTTACCCATTTTTAGTTGAGTTGCATCTCTTTCATATATTGATATACTTGGGTTCTTTATGTCTTTACATATTCTGGGAAATAACTTTAGTATCAGGCATATATATGTGTGTATGTGTATATATACATATATATGTGTATATGTATACAAACACATATACATACACACATATGTGTATACATATATACATACATGAAACATGCACACTGCACTCACATATATATATGATGTGTGTAGGTATATATGTGTGTGGGTGTGTTCCCCTCAACATGTACCTTACATTTTTATTTGCACAAATATGCCTTTGAAGAACAAAAGTTTTATTTTTTATTAAGTCTTGTTTTATCATTTATTTATTTTTTATGAGTTTTTTCATGTCCTGTCAACAAAATTTTACCAGTTATATGTTTTGAAGATATCATTTGAGAAAAAACTTTTGATAACCATTCTGTAGGCATATTTTCATGCCACTTTTATTTTACTTCAAATGTCTTCAAATCTACAAGGTCATATTTTTAAGCAAAATCATGCTGGAAGCACAAGATGTTATCATTTAACTTATTTAATATTTTATTTCAATTTGTTATTTTCTTATTTATAATTAAATGCAAGCTTTTCAAATAGAAAATTATGATGAGATAATATTCTCAGAATTTCATTAAAATAAATTCAAATTAGTTTTTAAAATAATCACAATGTCAAGATCACTGTAACACATTAGTAACAGAATACAAGATAATTTCAATTTTCCTTTTGATCAGCATTCTTATTTTCATAAAACAATGTTGAATAATGAGCTTTAAGAAATGTTCAATTTCACTTGTATCCTTCTCATTCTAACTTACCTAAAACCAATTTATACCTCCCCCTCAATAAGAAAAATTCTGACTACCAATATGATCTAGCCTGGACCATTCTGGGTAGAAGCAGCCAAAGAACTGTGCTTTAGGTTATTTTACTCTTGTTTAAGATATAGTAAATAATCTACCATGTTTAATTTTATTTTCTATTAATTACAGCTGTTCTTTGTTTCCTTTGTTTTCTCTCATTTTTGGCCTTCTCTGGTTTTAAATGTGCATTTTATATGATTTCATTTTCTCTTCTCTTTCATCATATCAATTATACATTTAAAAATTTGGATAAGAACAAAGAGCCCAGATATAAAACAATGCTCATATTGCCATCTGATCTTTGTCAAAGCAGACAAAAACATACACTGGTGAAAAGAACCCCTATTCAATAAATGGTGCTGGGAAAATTGGATAGCCACATGTAGAAGACAGAAACAGGATCCGTATCTCTCACAACTCACAACAATTAATTCACAATGGATAACAGACTTAAACCTAAGACATGAAACCATAAGAATGCTAGAACAAAATGTTGGAAAAAGTCTTGTAGACGTCAGCCTAGGCAAATTTAAGAAGAAGACATCAAGAGCAATCACAGCAACAACAAAAATAAATAAACGGGACCGGACCTAATTAAAAAGCTTCTGCATGGCCAAGAAAACAATAGAGCAGATAGGCTACCTACAGAATGGGAGAAAATATTTGCATGCTATACATTCAATAAAGGGCTGATAACCAGAATCTATAAAGAAAAGACAGGAACAGAAACTTTTCAGAAGAAGATAAACTAATGGTCAACAAATATAAGAACAAAATGTTCAACATCTCAATCCTCAGGGAAATATAAATCAAAACCATAATGAGATATCACCTAACTTCAGTGAGAATGGCTTTTATCAAAAAAATAATCCCCAAAAAACAAATGCTGGAATGGATGTGGAGACATCGGAACACTAATACACCGTTGATGGGACTGCAAACTAGTTCAGCCTGTATGGAAAGTGGTATGGAGATAACTTCAAAGAACTAGGAGTAGGTCTACCATTTGACCCAGGAACCCCAGTACTGAATATTTGTCCAGTGGAAAAAAAGACATTTTATAAAAAAGACACCTTTACCTAAATGTTTATAGCAGCACATTTCACAATTGTAAAGATGTGGAAACAACCCAAGTGCCCATCAATACATGAGTGGATCAATAAAATATGGTATAAGTATGCCATGGAGTACTACTCAGCCATAAAACAATGGTGAACTAATACCTCTTGTATTTATCTAGATGGAGCTGGAGACCCTTCTTCTAAGTGAAGTATCACAAAAATGGAAAAACAAATACAACATGTACTCCACATTAAATTGGAACTAATCGATCAACACTTATGTGCACATATGGAAATAAAACTCATTGGAAATTAAGCAGATGGGAGCAGGGAGAAAAGGATGAGTAGTAAATTTACACCTAATGAGTAAAATGCACACTATCTGGGTGATGGGCACACATAACTTTGACACAAACTGTACAAAATCAATTTATGTAACCAAAATGTTTGTACCCCCATCATACTCTCAAAAAATTTGGTGATTGCCACCAAATTTGTAAAATGGAGTTTCAACTAGCCTAACTTCATTTTCAAATAACACTATACTATATGTTCAGATGTAGTGCAGAAAATCTTTCACAAAGCATTCTAAATTTTGTCTTCCATCCATTATAACATTGCTGCCAGTCATTTCACTTATTTACATGCTATAATTATTCAACATATTCTAGCTGATATAGCTTCAGAAATTAATTGTGTATTAGATAAATGGAGAATCAGAAAATAAAAACTTTTTGTTGACCATTGTTTATTCCTTCTATGATGCCATTCTTTTTATTTATTTATTTATTTATTCATCTGTAGATCTGAATTTTTGACCTACATCATTTTCCTTCTCTTTAATGAGCTTATTTTAACATGTCTTATAAGGTAGGTTTACTACAGTCAAAAGTCTCTCAGTCTTTTTTTCTTTTTTTGAAAGTCTTTATTTCTTCAATTTGTTGAATAATTTTGCTGGATACAGAATTCTAGGTTAATGTTTCTTTTCCTTTAAATATTTCACTCCACTGTCTTAATGTTTCCATGGCTTCTGGAAAGAAGTCCAGTAGAATTCTTATTTTTCTTATTTTGTGAGTATCTTCTCACCTCGTATTCTGGCTATATCAAGATTTCTCTTTGTTTTTGGTCTTCTCAAGTTGAATATGATATAGCTGTTTGTGAATTTTATTTTTTTTTGGATTCTGTTGAACAGCATTCTCTGAGCTTTCTGAATTTATCATTTAGTGTCTGCCATTAATGTTGAAAGTTCTTTGGCATTATTACAACAAAGATGTCTTTTGACTATATTTTTCTTTCTTGTTCTGCTAATATCCTCATTACATGGAGACACTTTGTCTTTTATTTTGAGTTTTTATCTTAATCTGACTAAGAGATGTTCTGTATTTGAAGACAAGACCTTTGACATGAGATCCTTTGGGTGGGCCCAAACTCAATATGACTGATGTCCTTATAAGATGAGATTCAGAAACAGATAGGCACAACAGGAAGACCAAATGAAGAAACTGGAACAAGATGACCATCTATAAGCCCAGGGGAAAGGCCCTCAGAAGAAAGCAACTCTGGAGATACCTTGATTTCTATCATCCAGAACTATGAAAAATAAATTTATGTTTTAAGACATCTACTCTGTGATAGTTTGTTATGGCAATCCTGTAAAACTAATAGAGTGATCATTTGAAAATAGACACAGAATGTCCTCCATAAATTGGCCTTCCAAAGGAAACTGTATTATCAGAGCTATAAAATCAATGTACATAAATCACTAGTATTCCTATACAGCAATAACAGGGAAGCTGAGAGTCAAATCAAAGACTCAATGCTTTTTCTTGTTAATTCTTTTGAGTTCTAGGTAGATTCTTGTTATCGGACCTTTGTCAGAGGTGTAAAGAGCAAATATTCTCTCCCATTCTGTGCTCTATTGCTAGGTCATGGAAACAACCCAAGTGCCCGTCAATGCATGAGTGGATTGTTAAAATCTGGTATTTGTTCACAATGGAATATTACTCAATTTTAAGAAATGACAGTGAGTTAGCACCTCTTGTATTATCCTGGATTA